>JAODPA010084512.1:0-25394 GCA_025585075.1 Nepenthes mirabilis | reverse complement strand
TAAGTAATTAATTATATATTTTAATAAATATAAATTACAAATTTCCTTGACAAATTATTTCCAACTGATAAGATATTTTAACAATAATTTATTCAACTTGCAGCTTCTTTCTCTCAGCTGCCATTAAATAAGTGGTGGATCTTCACTCGCCGTCGCGTCGCTGCATCCCTGCGAATCCACAACGACAAGGCCATGATCTCGACGTCGACGCGGGCTATGGCCGGTATGCAGATTCGGGATTGCCCGGCCCGATATTCGTCCCGTGGATGCGGGAGATCAGGCTTTCTGGGGCTTATCTCTCTCTCGCAGAGCCCCCCTGCTCCGCCTTTACGGCGGCCGGGAATCGAGAGTTCAGGCGTCGAAAGAAGCAATATTAGCGGTAACACTGCACGGGTGCTGAGATGTAATTGTCTGGGCAGTAGCGGCGGCGATGAAGGCGGTGGCTTTGAGTTGGAGGAAAATGAGAAGTTTGTGACGCTGATTAGGGAAGCTCAGCCGTATTTCCATGTTCACCGGCGCTGCACCTTCGTCGTCATTATTTCCGGCGAAGTCGTTGATAGCCTTCACCTCGACGCCATCCTTCAGGTCCCTCTCTCTCTCTCTATCTCTCTCCCCCTTCAGCTCGTTGTTCTGATATGAAATGATTAATTAATTTATTATGCTACGTAGGCTGTAATTAGTTTAAAGTTGTTGAAAATTCAATATTATTGCCAATTTTTTTTACCTTATTATCGATATTAAATATAAAAATAATATTTAATAAGAGTCTTATTATATATTATTGNTCATTAAATTATTATTTAAAATTATAATTTATATATTAATATATCATATGAGAGTATTTTAAAATTACAAATTTTATATGCTATGTTTTTATTATTTTAGCAAAAACCTTATTATAGCTAAAACAGATTTAATGCATACCTAAAAATTAATTTAACTCAAACCCATCTGAGCATAATTGAAAGTCCTAAATTGACTTCCTATACACTATAAAAAAAAAATTAAGAGATAAAAGAGATCACATGAGATTTTTTTCAATGGATTCTTTTGATGCTCAAGTTAGTCCTTAAAGAGTTAAGAGAATCTTATCATTTGAATCACATATCTATTTGGGGCTACCTAGGGTTTATGATTGTATTAGGCATATTTAGTTTTTAGATATGCATTGGTTTAGCTTAAGTAGTGGCAATGCCATCCCGTCAAAGGATCTAGAGATGCACTTTGTATAGGCTCCAACAAGAGGCGATGGAGCCATTTGGCAACATCAAGTAACGGATGCAAGCTACCGATTTGGGGAGAATATGCACCGGTGTACAATTGGAGTAGGGTGCTAGTGGCAGCCGAGGCAGCCTTTTGGCCACATCTTTGTTGCCGTTACCCTCAACCTAGACTATTTTCTTAATGTGGTGCAAATTTCAGTCGGCTTTGATATTGATTGCAATTTCAGTTGGAATTGATGTTGCAATCAATTGTTATATCAAAATATAGCTAATTTTCAGATGCCTGAGTCTGAATATTCAAGCTGGGTCGATTATATTATATATAAGCTAGATATATTATTTTATATTGGTTTATCTTTTTTCAATCTAAGTCTTCCATTTTTTCTATTTGTGTTAATTTGATTTTTCAAATACACAGTGATTAATTGCTATGCCTAAATTGATTAATTATTTGACAAAATAACTAGTCAAATCGATTCAGGGGGCATATCTTACAAAATGTCACCAAGCATTTAGGGGATGTTCTGACTTTATCATTTTGCAGCTTTAATACTTGGTAACTTTATTCATATATTTGATTATAAAAATAAATGGGTTACGATGGTAACCATTGAAAGAGACTTTCATGCACAATGGTAACCATCCTTTCGTGCACAAAGGATGTACATGCTTTGCCATAAATGAACGTCATGCTATATGAGAAATACTTTCTCAATTAAACATAAAAAGTATGCAACTTTTAAAAAGTCTAAGTAATAATTAGAAGACCTATCTAACATGCAATATGAATCTAAAAGATTTTTTTTCCATCATTTTTATTGCCTTTAAAGAAGCAGTACAAATAATTAATTACAAAACACAAATGTAGACAAAAGACTCTTAAATTGATTATACCCTAATTATCATTGATAACACAGTTGGTCATGATTTACAACCAACTATTTTCAAATTGTTAAAATAACAATTGGTGGATAAAAAAATTGACGACTTGAATCATGCTATGTCTCACACAAACGAGCATATGACATTTAAAGTTCTTTTTGATCATATTGTAGGAATAAAAATCAAGAGAATATCATTCCTTAATAGTCAACTTATCAGCTAAGCCCTTTAATCATTCCAGATGAACCACCTCTACAGTATCAAATTTAGGTCTTTTGAGCCTTTTTGATATTAACTGTGGAGTAGTGTCCAGAAGATCAAGACCAAAAGGAACTAAAAGTAAGAGACATACAAAATCATAAAATGGAGAAGTAAAACATAAGGATCCTTTTATATTTAACTTATAAGATAAAATATTCGGGGAGTAAAATATCACTTGAGCTTGATTGACACTTCATCATCAACTCTCTCATTTCGAATAATATCGGATCCTCTTTCACTTAGACAATTCTGAAGCATGAACAACAGCTGACTTTAAGAGCCATGAAAAAGTAACTAGACTTAATGGAAAAAAATGACAACAAACCTTTGACAAATAAATTTACAGCAAAAGTCTAATTTGTGTTGGTAACAACTAAGACCTTGAGTAGTGGGGCAAATATACAACTTGATTTTCCAAAATTGCATTAGGAAATTTATAAAATAAGACTGATAATTGTTGCGTCTCGTTAACTCTGATAGCGCGTGGAATCGAGCACGAGCGGATTTCTGAGCACGCGGACGGACAGGTTGGAGCAACACAAAGCGAGTAGGAGTCGAGTAGTGAGAAAAGTACGGGGGCAGTGGGATAACACCTCAGTTTACGTGGAAAACCCCTCAATATGGTGAAGGGTGAAAAACCACGGTGGTGGACGTGCAGTCCGAGAGATTTCACTATGAAGAAGAGAGAGTACAACAGTGGATGCCTGGAGAACTTCTGTGTTCTCAGGATGTTACAACGCAAGAAATGCAACTTCTCCCTTTTTTTTTCTTTCTCTGGAATGTTTTTGCAAGAGTTTGGCCAGGGGAATCCGAAAGCCAAAAGTCCTTTTTCAGCTGTTGAAGTTGGGCATTTATAGAGAACGTGATGCCGTAAGGGAGATGACACGTGGCGCCGGCACGTCAGGGTTGTCTGCCACCATCGCCACCACTGTGGATACGGCTGTGACAGGGACACCTGTCACAGGCTGCAGAAACGGCACCCAGAGGCGCATGGCCTGCAGGTACGGCGTGTCAGGAGCCGTTGGTTGCTCGTGGCAGCATGCGCTGAGCTGGCATCTGGGTCATTTTGGTCTTCCTGGTGTTTCTCGTCTCAAAGGGGTCATAGTCCCGTCCGAGCGGCCAAGCGTTTGAACTTGATTGGGTTTCGTGGGCCTTTTGGGCCAGCCTTTCCGCGCGGTTCTTTGGGCCTGCGTCTGTGATTTTGGGCCCAGGGTTCCAGGACCCATCATGAGCCCCCCATGTCAAGCGGTTCGAGGACTCAGCCGTTTGACATGCCTTGCAAACAACTTCCCGCCGTCCTAGACCGCGGCCTCCTTCTTCTGCTGGCGTGAAAATACGTCCGAGATCTTCTTGTGAACGCGAAATCTATTTTTCGCCGCCGTTTCCCCTCCTCGTGGAGCATTGAATGCGATTGGCGATTGATGTGACGTCGCTTCGGGAAACCCTAAGGCCTGCGCTGGCCTACTGCGTATGGGGAGCTGACACGTGGAATAGCCATGATGAGGGCGCCTTTTCACTTGTTTGAAAATCTCTTTAAATCTTTCGTCGCGTTCTCGTTCATTTCTCGCGTTTTCTCCTTTCTCCCTTTGACCTTCTTCGAGAATTTTCACGACGTTTTCACTTTACTTGCCTGTTGCCATGGCTCCTGTTGTTGGAGATATTGCCTATTCCCTTTCCGCTCAGGATCTCGAGCAGATTAGGGCGAAATACGGTATTCCTGTGTCCGATTTGATGGTGGTTCCAGGAGCCGCAGGGAGGGCGCGAGATCCGCCGAGCGGTTATATTGCAGTTTACGAGGTCCACCTCAAAGGTGGACTTTGTTTCCCTGTTCCCACCGAGCTCCGTCGCCTGATGAATGAGTTAGCTGTCCCGATCGCAAGGCTCCAGCCCAATGCCATCAGGTACTTGGTTTCTTTGTGTGTCTTCGCGCGCTGCCATGGCAAGACTCTCGAGGCGGTCATGGTGAAGGTCATGTTTCGTTTTAACCATAATCTTGACTGGATCGCTATGACCCCCCGCCCCGAGTTTGCTGAGATGAGTGGTGGAAACCCGGATTCCACCAAAAGGTGGAAGGACAGGTTTTTCTTTCTTAAGGTGGCTGCGGACTGGGACCTCTCCTCCGCGTGGGAGAACATTGCTAGCCAGTATAGCTCTGATATCACGGACGAGGAGAGGGAGGCCGCTAGGGAAGTTACGGACTTAGTGCTGGTGAACCTGAGCGGCTTCAGCACGGGGAAGAAAAATATCTGGCTGTCCCCTGAAAAGCTGGCGGAAGCCAGGTGGGCGGTGTCACATGGTGGTTCTGTCGTTGCTGCTTCGAAGAAGAAGAAGAAGAAGCTGAGGAAAAGAGGGGGTCCCCTTGTGATCCAGGAACCCTCCGAGCGGCCACCGAAGAGCCCGCGGGTTGAAGCCCCCGAGGATCCGCCGAGCGTTACTGGAGAGTCTTCCTCAGAGGATGACTGCGTCATAGCCCCCATGGTCAGGAGGGACGCGGGGCAGACTTCTGGTCGTTCTGCGGAGTCCGGGGTCACCGTAGCGCTTCCATCTGGCATCGAGGTCTGTCCTGAGGCCTCTGTTGTCTCTGTGGATCATCCTTCTGACGACCCAGCAGCTGTTGGTGCCTTGGAGGAGGTCGCTGAGCCTCATGAGATGGAGGCCGTCGCTGATATTACTGCTGGGGAGATCCTTGACCTCCTTAGCGGCGAGGAGGTTGTGGCCGCGACCTTGGAGATCCCGGCCGTTACTGACGTCTCGGAGGTAGCGGAGCCCCCCATCCCTGAGGGTCTTCCCTCCGAGGCCGCTCTCGATGCTCCTGCGGCGCCCGCGGAGTGTCTACTTGTGCCCAAGGTTTCAGAGGAGATTACCCCTACTGAGGATCCCGTCATCTCTCAGGTACTTCACTGTCTTATTCCTTGTCTTCCTTTCTACAGACTGCATTTAAGAGGCTTTGATTCTTTTTGCAGCTCCAGGACCTGATTGGTGGCCTTAGCCGGCTGGTGGGCGTGGTTGCTCGGTCTCGACGAGAGGCGGAGTCTTTGAAGGCCGCCCAGGAAGAGATCCAGCGGCTGCGTGCGGCGCTTGCCTCGTCAGAGGAAGCCTTGAGGCTCTCCGAGGTTCGATACGGTTTCCTGAGGGAGCGAAACCTTCAGCTGGAGGAGGCGCAAAGGACCTCAGTGAAGATTGCTGACATGGCCCCCGTGCTGGAGGCCAAGTTCTGGGACGGCATCCACCTGTGCCGCCAGGTGATGCGGGTTCTGCATCCTCGGTTTCCCACCCATGTGTTGGATCCACGTAACGCGAGCGCCGCGTGTCCCCAGGATGTGTACGGTCTTCAGGGCAGGCCATTTCCTGAGTCCTCGGTGCCGGGCTCCTCAATGGGTCCTCGTTCATCAGGCCAACCGGGAACTTCCATCCGCGGGGAGGATCCTTCGTCTCTAGGGGGTCATCGGGAACCGCCCCGCCCTAGGGCCCCTGCGAGGGTAGATTTCGTTTCTCTTTTTGTGCCGTTGCATTGTATTTTTATGGAATAAAAGGAGATCTTTGAGTTTCGTCACAAGTGCCTTTTTCTCTCCCCTTTTTGTTTTTATAGTTAAGTTTTGCTATGACCTCAAGGGTCCGACCTCTGGGGCCGCTTGGTCACAGCCGAGTTTTTGTTATGACCTCAAGGGCCCGACCTCTGGGGCCGCTCAGTCACAGTCGAGTTTTTGTTTGTCGGAGATGACCCACCTTTCACTGGTAGTACTTCCTTAAGTGAGTGGCGTTCCAGGTCCGGGGTATCAGCTTGCCATCTTGGGTGCGTAGCTTGTAAGCTCCTCCTCGAAGGATAGCTAAGACCAGAAATGGCCCTTCCCAATTCGGTGAGAGCTTGTTCCTTCCAGCTATTTTTCCTGTGGCTTCCACGCTCCTTAGTACGAGATCCCCGACCGCGAATGGTTGCGCCTTCACCTTCTTGTTGTAATAGCGGGCCACCCGTTGTTGGTAGGCCGCTACCCTGAGTCTCGCCTGGTCGCGAACTTTCTCGAGGGCGTCGAGGCTCTCTCGGAGTCTCTGGCTGTTGTCCACTGCGCTGAAGCACCCAACCCGGGGGCTGGTGAGGCATACTTCTATTGGGATGACAGCTTCGACCCCGTAGCAAAGGTTGAAAGGGGTCTCTCTTGTGGGCTCTCGTGGCGTTGTCCTGTATGACCAGAGGACTGAGGGCAATTCATGTACCCATGAGCCCTCAGACAATTCCAGCCTGGTTTTTAGCCCGTGTAAGATCGTGCGGTTTGTCACTTCCACCTGCCCGTTGGCCTGCGGGTACGCCACTGACGTGTGCACCAGGTTGATCCTCAGGCTTGCGCAGTACTTAGTGAACCGCTTTCCAGTGAACTGCGTCCCGTTGTCAGTCACGATGCACTCGGGTACTCCAAACCTGCACACGATGTTCTGTCGGAGGAACTCCGTCGCGTTTTGCTCTGTTATTCTGGCCAGTGGTACCGCTTCCACCCATTTGGTGAAGTAGTCAATTCCAACGATCAGGAATTTCCTTTGTCCAGGAGCGAGAGGAAATGGCCCGAGGATGTCGAGCCCCCATTGGGCGAACGGCCACGGAGATGGCAGCGTTCGGAGATCTGTGTGGGGGCGATGGCTCATGTTACTGTGAAGTTGGCAACTCTCGCATTTGCGCACGAAGTCCATGGCGTCATATTTCATAGTCGGCCAATAGTATCCTTGCCTCATAAGCTTAAAGGCCAGATTCTTTCCCCCAACATGGGATCCGCATATTTCGAGATGCACCTCTTGCAGGGCGTACTCGGCTTCTTCTGGAGTGAGACACCTTAAGTAGGGGGCCGAGAAGCCCCGTCGATACAATCGACCGTCTACGACTGTGTACCAACCCGCGGTCTTCTTTATCTTCTTGGCTTCGCTCGGGTTCTCGGGCAACGAGCCATCAGACAGAAACTTCAGATAGGGAGTCATCCAGGTGTCTCCGTCTGCGACCTGCATCATCTCCCGCTCGGGGTCTTCAATGCTGGGCCTGCCCAGGATTTCTCGCATCCTTCTGGCGTACTGTTCAGGGTCTCCGGAAGCCGCGGCTCGCGCAAGCGTGTCGGCTTTGGCGTTCTCCTCCCGCGGGATATGGATGAACTCGGTCGTCTTGAACCCCACGATCGCGTCCTTAACCTTTGAAAGGTACCTGGACAGCTGCTCATTGTTGACGTCGAAACTTCCGCGGACCTGATTGATGACCAATTCGGAGTCGCTATAGATGATGAGCTCTCTAGCCGAGCATTCCTTGGTGAGTCGGAGTCCGGCTAGCAAGGCCTCGTATTCTGCGACGTTGTTTGTGGCCGAGAATCCCAACGTCAATGAGTACTTTATCTCCATCCCCTCAGGTGTGCGTAACACAATCCCTGCTCCGCATCCGTCCTTCTTGGAGGAGCCGTCCACGTGCAAGGTCCAAGCGGAGGTTCTGCTGAACTCGCCCGCAACAGTCCGGTCATCGTCACAAATGGGCCACCCGTCGTCTTGACGAGAAAGTCCGTGAGCGCCTGTCCCTTTAAGGCTGGCCTCGGTCGGAACTCAATGTCAAATTCTCCCAACCCGATGGCCCACTTGATCAGCCGGACGGAGATCTCTGGTTTCTGCAAAATAGCCCTCAGAGGTTGATCGGTTAGGACAATTATCTTGTGCGCCTGGAAGTAGGGCCTGAGTTTTCTCGCGGAACAGACCAACGCCAAGGCCACCCTCTCAGCCAGGGGATACCTGGTCTCGGCGCCGGCGAGAGTTTTGCTGACGTAATACACGGGCTGCTGCTTGCCATGCTGCTCTCGTACTAATACCGAGCTCAGCGCGGCGTCGGACACGGAGAGGTATAAGTAGAGTTCCTCGCCCGGCTGAGGAGAAGCTAATAGGGGCGGACTCGAGAGGTAGCTCTTGAGTCCTTGGAATGCTTCCTCACAGTCGTCATTCCACCGAAAATCCCAGGATTTTGTTCCTCTTAGCGCTTTGAAGAATGGCAGGTGCCTCTCGGCCGATTTCGCTAGGAAACGGGAGAGGGCAGCCACCCGCCCAGTAAGCTGCTGAACTTCCTTCACCGTTCGCGGGGATCGCATGTCCAGGATTGCTTGGATCTTTTCTGGGTTCGCCTCGATTCCTCGGTGTGATATGATGTAGCCCAGGAATTTTCCAGAGGCGACACCGAAAGTGCACTTACTGGGGTTGAGCTTCATTCCGTGGGTTCTAAGCACTTGGAAGGTCTCGGACAGATCCCTCACGTGGTCGCTGCTTATCCGGCTCTTGACGAGCATGTCGTCAACGTATACCTCCACGTTTCTGCCCATCTGGTCTCTGAACATCTTATCCACGAGCCGTTGATAAGTTGCGCCTGCGTTCTTGAAACCAAAGGGCATTACCTTATAACAGTATGTCCCTTGGTCCGTCATGAATGACGTGTGCTCCTCGTCCTCGGGGCTCATTTTGATTTGGTTGTATCCGGAATACGCATCCATGGCCGGACGTTGAGTCCACAAGGTGGTCGATTCTGGGCAACGGGAAGCTGTCTTTGGGGCACGCCTTGTTGAGGTCGGTGAAGTCCACGCACATCCTCCACTTCCTATTGCTCTTTTTTACCATAACAACGTTGGCTAACCAGTCCGGGTATTGGACCTCTCGTACGAATCCAGCGTCCAGCAGTTTCTTTACCTCCTCGCAAATGGCTACCAACTTTTTCGTAGAATAGTTTCTCCGCTTTTGTCTGACTGGCTTATGTCGAGGGTCGACGCCTAATTTGTGGGCGATGACCTCGGGTGAGATCCCGGGCATGTCACTGGGGGACCATGCAAACACGTCCTAGTTCTCCCGTAGGAAATTGACGAGTTGGTCTCTTATTGTCTCCGAGAGTGAGCTTCCTATTTGGACATATTTCTCCGGGTCCGCGGGATTCAACGGGATTCGGACTACAGGCTCTCCCGGTAGAGCGTGCTGTAGTGCTGCCTCATCCCTGAGGTTGAGGTCTTCCATTGGCTGTGGAAGCGTTACTTGCTCGGTCTAGGCCAAGTAACACATCCGTCCGGTCAACTGGCCTCCGAGAACCTCTCCTACTCCACACGGGGTGGGGAACTTCATCTTGAGATGAGGGATGGAGGTCACGGCGTTGAACGCGGCCAAGCAAGGCCGTCCGAGTATTGCGTTGTAGACCGAGGACAGGTCCACGACGAGAAAGGTGAGGACTTTCGACGCTGTCCTCGAATACGTTCCCAGGGTTACCTCAAACTGGATGATACCCTGAACGGGCACTGGCTCATTGTCCAGCCCGTAGAGTGGCCCTTCCGGCGCTTTCATTTGATTCTTCTTAAGCCCTAATTTGAAGAAAGCATCGAGATACAGCAAATTGTGAGAGCTTTCATTATCAACAAATACTCGTTTCATCTGGTAGTCATTTGCCCCATCTGAAACGAGTGCGGTTACAACCAGGGGGTCGGAGTGAGGAGAAGTTATATGGTCTAAGTACCTACTGCTAAAGTAGATAACATCGTCTTCACTCCTAAGCCCCGTCCTCGGCTTCTTTGCTGCTGCAAGACCACGCCCGTCTCCCCCAGCCGGTCGGCTGGAGATCATGTTTACGACCCCAGCAGCCACCCGGTTCCTGGGGGGCTCTGCATCCCCACCGTCCTCGAGCCCTGAGGCTTGTCCCGGCCTCTGAAGGAAGCGGTTGAGGTGTCCTCTCCGGATGAGCTCCTCAATCTCCGCCTGCAGGGTCCTGCAGTCCTCCGTACTGTGACCCTCGCAGCGGTGGAAGTCGCAATATTTCGATTGATCCCCACCGCCCGGGTTCTTCAACGGCTTGGGCCACTTCACAAACTTTTCTCCTCGGATCTGTATGAGGACGTTGGTGCGGGAGTCGTTCAACGGTGTGAGGTGGATTGGCCGCGGCTCTCTCCGAGTGCTCTGCTCGGCCTTATGGTGCTTCTTTAGCGTCTGGGGACTTTGATAGTCCCCAGACTTCCTTTTCCCCTCCGCGGCCTTCTGCTGAGGGTGCTCCTCCCTTTCAGGCCTTTTGGCGTCGTTGGCCTCTTCGGCCGCAATGTAAGCTCTGGCCACCGCCTCAGCCTCCAAGAAGGTCCGCGGGCCTTTATGTATGAGGTGCCTAAAGAAAGCACCTCCTTCGAGGGCCGAGAGGAAAGCGTTCAGCTTCACCTCGTCGGTCAGCCTCGGGATCTGCCTGGTCACCGCTGCAAACCGCGCCAGGAATCCTCTCAAGCTCTCCCTGGCCCCTTGCTTGATTCGAGTGAGGTGCCAGGGCTGCTTCTCCACCCTCCTGCTGGAGGCGAACTGGGACAGGAAAGCCGTCGCCAGGTCTTCAAAATCGCGGATCGAGTCCGCGGGCATCCCGTAGAACCATATTCGTGCTCCCCCTTCAGGGTCAGTGGGAAGCACTGGCACATGGTTGTCTCGTCCAAACCTTGGAGGCTCAGGTGTTCCCTGAAGTGATTAAGGTGATCCATAGGATCACCGTTGCCGTCGTATAACTCCAAGTTGGGCATCTTGAACTTTGGGGGGAGCGTCCTCATCCTAATCTCCGTGGAAAATGGAGATTGGAGTGCGTTAGCTCCTCCTCCGCTGCTCTCACGTAGCATCAGGTTCCATCCTCTTTCCTGTCTGGCCTCCACTCGAGGTGGGGCAGCCGTCCTCCTCTCGTTCAGGTAGTGCCTTAGCTCGTAAGGCTCCTGAACAGCACGACCCTCTGGGACCGTGCGGGCTCCTCTTGGGAGCTCATCTTGGGGAACCGCTTCTTGGTCGTCGCAGTTGCGGCGGTTCCGTTGGGCCTTCAAGTGGCGTCTCTCGGGGCTTTCTCTTTGAACCCGAGGACCTGGCTGGTCCTCGACCCTTCGGGGCGCTCTGCTACTGGAAGCCACCTGGGTCCTTGGGTGTTCTCGTTGGCTAGGAGGTCTTTCGCGGTGACCGCCTCCGTCGTTCTCGATTTGCGGCCCCTCGGCTTGTGAGGCCCTATCGGGAATTGCCTGCTTAAGCTGGTCGATTTTGGAGCAGAGGGTCACGAAGGCCTGTGACATGCCAGCTACCTCGGCGGCTAAGCCCCTCACCACCGGATCGGGATGATCCTCAATCCCAGCGCAGGGGTTAGTGCCACCGCCTTGCGAGGCCACCTCTCTGGGAGCTGCGCTCGCTTGCGCCCTTGTGTTCACCATCGGGAGATCCGAAACTTGGGCTGCTGGGTGCTCGTGAAAAATGAGAAAAGCAGACTTTTAGTCGCTTCCCACAGACGGCGCCAATGTTGCGTCTCGTTAACTCTGACCGCGCATGGAATCGAGCGCGAGCGGATTTCTGAGCACGCGGACGGACAGGTTGGAGCAACACAAAGCGAGTAGGAGTTGAGTAGTGAGAAAAGTACGGGGGCAGTGGGATAACACCTCAGTTTACGTGGAAAACCCCTCAATATGGTGAAGCGTGAAAAACCACGGTGGTGGACGTGCAGTCCGAGAGATTTCACTATGAAGAAGAGAGAGTACAACTGTGGATGCCTGGAGAACTTCTCTGTTCTCAGGATGTTACAACGCAAGAAATGCAACTTCTCCCTTTTCTTTCTTTCTCTGGAATGTTTTTGCAAGAGTTTGGCCAGGGGAATCCGAAAGCCAAAAGTCCTTTTTCAGCTGTTGAAGCTGGGCATTTATAGAGAACGTGATGCCGTAAGGGAGATGACACGTGGCGCCGGCACGTCAGGGTTGTCTGCCACCATCGCCACCACTATGGATACGGCTGTGACAGGGACACATGTCACAGGCTGCAGAAACGGCACCCAGAGGCGCATGGCCTGCAGGTACGACGTGTCAGGAGCCGTTGGTTGCTCGTGGCAGCATGCGCTGAGCTGGCATCTGGGTCATTTTGGTCTTCCTGGTGGTTCTCGTGTCAAAGGGGTCATAGTCCTGTCCGAGCGGCTAAGCGTTTGAACTTGATTGGGCTTCGTGGGCCTTTTGGGCCAGCATTTCCGCGCGGTTCTTTGGGCTTGCGTCTGTGATTTTGGGCCCAGGGTTCCAGGACCCATCAATAATAAAACTAATTCTCAATCAATAGTAATACTTACAGTATAAATAAAATGTGGTCCTATCAAAATCATTGTCTGCCTTTCATGTCTTGTTATGGCATGATATTCCTCAAATTGGACCAGGAATCTTGAAATAAATTTTCAAGACTACACCCCTATAACATCTAGAAAAATTCAAACCACAGCCGATCAACTAGAATATGAAAACAAAATAATAAAGTGAATATATCTTTTATTTTGTGATGGTGGATCTAGCAAAGCATTTTTGCCCCTACCTTTACACACATGTTAGCTTGAAGTGACAATCGGTATATTCTTATATCTACATATAATGAAGAATTCTAATATGGATATAGCAATCTTTTTCACTGTTACAACAGCTGCAACTAGGTGCACCATCCTCTCCCTTTCCTCAAAGGTAAGATTCTAGGGTTCATGTATCTAATGCAATTAAATATTAAATAAGTAAGGTATTCTATATAAAACCCTTGCAAGTACACTACACTACACGTTGTTTACTTTCTCCTCAATTGACAAATGAACTGAATGAAGGATTTGAGTTTACCGAAGCAACCTTGCCTCTTCATTGCAGGGATTGGGGGATCCTGCTCCGCGGAGCAGGATGTTTCGCCCCAAAAATAGAATTTTTTTTTTTTTTTTTTTGTTTAGGGTAAAGTTTGAAATCAAAAAAACAAAAGAAACAAAAAAAAAAAAAAAAAATTCTATTTATGGGGCGAAATCCTGCTCCGCGGAGCAGGATCCCCCGTTCCCTCGTCGGAGAAACCAGCTTTCGCACTCTCCTCTATGGCGACTTCGTTTCTTAACTCACATATTTATAGCCGAAACTCCCACCAATTTCCTCCTTTCCGTAACCAGCGACAAATTCAACCGAGGTTTTGCAACTATTTGCCTGAATTTGGATCAGCACTGGCACCAATTCAGACTTTGTCTGCGTCGATCAACGGTAGAAGTCATGGCATCGAGCACCATATGCCAGTGAAGTGTAATGTGTTCATCGAATCGGAAGCCGGTGTGGAAGAAGGTAATTCGATCAAGGACGAACAATTCGTGCGGTGGTTTCGAGAGGCGTGGCCCTACTTTCGAGCGCATAGGAACGGAACGTTTGTCGTCATCATATCGGGTGAAATCGTCGCTAGTCCTCACTTGGATGCCATTTTGAAAGCACGTCTTCGCTTTAATCTTCGTTTTCTTTCCCCAGTCTCAATTTTTTCAATTGTTTGCTGGAGTTCGCTGATGGTTGATTCTGGTGAATATATTTTTTTTTGTCGAAGTTTCTATTATGCAATCTTAGTCCATTATTAGTATCCGGTTTTCTGATGAGTGCCACCACACGTTGGTTGACAAAACAGTTTCGTATCTCAGGATAATTTGTGGTGATAAATTTGAATTTTTTTTTTAATAAAAATGCGTCATTTCTAAAATAATATATGTTAATCAATGTCCTTTTTCGCTAGAAAAATCGAGCGTGTAGTTGCCAGCGTCCTGGCATCCAGTTGCCATTTTGTGGAAAAAAAAAGTTGATTACTTCCCAGTTTGAAACCTCTTCCTCTAGCCCGCTCATGATGGCATTTTATCACTCAGGCCAAAATTCGAGTGTTTAGAGTTCTGTCATGGGATGGTTGGCTGTGGTTAACGAATGAAATCTTAGGACCGGAGAGGATGAAAAAGAGGAGTTGAAAGGTGGAAAGGATTTCTCAACCAAGTTTAGTGTAGCTATTGCACTGATGGTGAATGCTAAAATTTAGGAACATGGAGTTATTGCACAAGGGCATTTTCTTGGATGTGAAAAGTCGATATCGCACTCGGTGAACATGGATGGGCACTGAGTCGGAGTGCATGGTGGATGATTAGATCCCCATTGTTGTTTTACATGAGACAATTATAGAACCTATACAGCACTATCCTAAAGTCAATCCCAGTCTTATCACTCTTCGGATGTGTAACTAATTCTTGTTGCATATAATATTGCCTAACTTGCACTGAGGTTCCTGTTGGCTTAACAGCTTCTCCAAGGCCTATCTTCCGCTTCCATCAGTGCATGGCTCACCTTTGATTGATGCATTTGTAGCCGCCAATCACCAGGAGTTTGTTTCCTCTATCCCTGCTTTTCTTGTTGGGTTCACTTGTTATTGTACATTATGTTTTAAGCTTCCTTCCAAAATCTGCTTATACCTCTGTTTTGTTGCATCACATTTATTATATGTCATAAGCCATAACTTTCCTTTCGTTCATTTTTGGATTCACTGTTGAGAAACCAAAACTTTACTAATCAATAAAATATCATTGGAGATTCTGGGCTGATTCTGTCATTTTCAAAAAATATCTGTAACATCAAGGTCTACATATTCTGGTTCTCTCATTGAAGATCCATCTCAATTCTTTGTTGTGTTTTGGGTATTTGTCATCTAGGACATCAAAAGTTTTCTACAGATGGAGAAAGTGAAGAGTATTTTCTTGCAGTTAATTACTTTTGGCACAAGTTTTCCATTTTTTTTCTCTTTTCTATCTCTCATACTGCTGACCTTAGGATATCTTACCAATCTGCGTTTAGTGTTTGCAGGATATCTCTCTACTTCATGGCCTAGGAATCAGATTTGTCATTGTTCCTGGGACTCATGTACATATTGACAAGCTTTTGGCCGAGAGAGGTAAGTCAAGCTCTTTGCTTCCTAATGCCATCTTCTTTCTCAGAAATTAGTATGTTTAGTAGGAATTTGTTGGATAATTGTAATGGAGTTTTAGTCTATGATTGCAGGCAGTAATCATTGCTTCAGTAATCCTTGAGTGGTTGACCTAATTTGCATTGTTGGTTTGTTACTATATATTGTGAAAAGGCTATTATTGATGCAAAAGCTGTCTTTACAAAAGAGTGTAGTGTGAAGCGATTGTCTGTTCTTTTCTCCTTTGATACAAGTTTAAAAAGTGCTACATATGATATTTTCTATTCTAGATGCTCTTTATGAAAACATGACAATCTGTGTTCTTTAAATCTGAGGCACCAACTTTAACTATGCCTTCTGCTAATGACCAATAGAATCCTTCTCTTCCTCCTGTCATGGTATTTTTAATTTTCCTTTCCTAGTTATTTCAATCTGTATTTCTTTTGTGTTGCTAAGTTACCCTAGAAAGATAGATTATTAGTTGTAGTTTCTGAGTAAAGACAACATAAATCACCTAGTTGTCAAGAGTTAAGATGGAAAGTTTGTGCTTGGGAAACCCAAAATGGTTATGTATAGTTAGTGGCAATCTTTTCCTACTAATTCTGACCTGTCTAATTGTTCAGAAGTGAACAAATTCTTTCAATGCTGTTTCTTGTCATTTGTTTGGATTTTGTCTTACCGGATCTATTGACATTGAATAACTGTAGAGATGACTGAATTGTTATTGCAGGAAGCAATCCTAGGCATGTTGGGGCATATAGAATTACAGACTCTGATTCTCTTGAGGCAGCTATGGAGGCATCTGGAAGAATCCGTATAATGATTGAAGCAAAACTTTCTCCTGGGCCTTCTTTATGCAATATACGTAGACATGGTGACAATAGTCGTTGGCATGATGGAGTAAGTGTTGCCAGTGGTAACTTTTTGGCAGCTAAGGTGAGATGCTAATGCGATATTTTTTTCAGGTCTTGCTAACAAAATATGGTCAAAATTGGAAATCCTTATACATATGAATTTAGAATAACTGCAGATGTCAAAGCAGGGATGCATATTATTGTAAAAGTTAGATTTTGATAGTCTTCTGTTTCTTGTAGTGCATGTTCCTGGCCTTTTCTTTTTCCTTGTTTCCTAAAAATCATTTTGCTGATCAATTTAACTTTTAAGAGTGCTGTACCAGCCTACTCAATTAAAGGCTTCTGTGCAGAGAAGAGGAGTGGTCAAAGGCATTGATTTTGGAGCAACGGGGGAAGTCAAGAAAGTAGATGTTGCCCGCATAAGGGAGAGGCTTGATGCTGGATGTATTGTAGTGCTGAGCAATTTGTGCTATTCTAGCTCTGGAGAAGTTCTAAATTGCAAGTATGCTATGTAGCTTTCAATAGGTATTTTTGGATGCAGCTTCTTCTAATTACTATGACCAGAAAACCTGCATGCAACTGTTGTGTTTAGTTGCTTAAATACATCAATTTTTATTGAAGTTTTCATGCCTGTGTTGTTTTTTTTTGGTTATATTCATTCAATCTTTAAGAGATCATGTTGTATAAATGATGCTGTTTAGTAATTGTGGAAAAAGTATAAATGTTACTGAGTGCGTTAAAACAAAGAGGAGAGAGATTGATTTAGAGGGCACTTTGTGTTGATTTGGTAAACAAAAGTGTGTAGGCATGGGTGAAAAAGGCGGACATATTGATTGGTCAAGGATGGATATAATGAGAAGGTGGTGGGTAAGTTTTATGGTTGATTCTCAGTGGAGCAGCTGCTTGTAAGAAATTTTCCGTGCAATATCTGGTGGGGAGGCTGACTAGTTGACTCTAGACATCCTGACATGTAGAGCATAGAGTTATTTTTAATTGGTGAACACCAGATACCAAGTAGTGTGGATACCCATTTTTTCTTTTGGTTTTTAACAAAAAAGAAGCAAGTAAGATCCTTGATGCTAGGAAATGATGGATCCGTGGAGTGCTTGCTTTATTGCAGTACTGGATTCCAATGGCCTTCAGTTGAAGCCTTTTTAACTGATTGCCCTTGATGAATCTTCATTATGATGAGAATGCATATTTAATGACAATTTGTTTATTATATGTTTTACTTTCCTATCTTGCTTAAAGGGTACCTTTTTCTCCTCTCTAATAAACTGAGTCATTCATTTAATAAATCAACTCTCTGGTGTTGCCTCCGGACAGAGTATAAAGCAGAGAAAATAAAACAAGATAACAGCGTCTTTAGTTTGTTCTCCTTTTAAAGTCAAACACAATTCCCATTTAAATCCTTTGAATATCGATGATAGAGTTTGCAATTTATCTCTTTTCCCTCGAAACTGCAGCACATACGAGGTTGCCACTGCTTGTGCCTTGGCTCTTGGTGCAGAGAAGCTCATTTGCATCATAGATGGCCCTATATTGGATGAATTTGGACGCCTTATCCGCTTCTTGACCCTTCATGATGCAGACAAGCTTATTCGTGAACGAGCTAAGCAAAGTGAGATTGCTGCTAACTATGTTGAAGCTGTTGGCGATGAAGATGTTAAAAGCCAGGAACTTCACAAGTTCAATGAAACCATCCCTTCTCTGCTTAATGGAAAGAGCAATGCAACATTTCAGAACGGTCTTGGATTTGACAATGGAAACGGACTATGGTATGGTGAGCAGGGATTTGCTATCGGAGGTCAAGAGAGACTGAGTCGGCAAAATGGTTATCTTTCAGAACTGGCTGCTGCTGCTTTTGTTTGTAGAGTAAGTTCATAATTAATGTCTTTTACTGTATTGGCCAATTAGACAAGGTCTTTATGCGCTCAATGGCAGTCTAGATTTAGGTTTTAAATTTAAAATTGATTTAAGTAGTTGAATAGTCAGGCTTCCTTCATCTTGAAAATACCACCCTAGTTGATAAAACATATCGATAATGTAGATTCTTTTATATTCATTTTGCCGGTTGGTTTTAGTGCTTGTAATTGATTCTATTGTTGGTAAAAGATTTTAGTCTTTGTATACCCTCAGTTGGGAGTGTGAACCATTTAGTTAAACTTGTGCTTAAAATTCAGAAATATGTTCCCACTTGCATAGATTTGCTCTACAAGCATGCTTTCTCCTGCTTTACAAACTAGTTAGACTGCCCATTTCTACTCATGGCACTTGGAGTCGTACTTTATCACATGTATTAATAATTGTATTGGTTTTATCATGAAAGTATAGTAAGTAGTTAAGAGAAGTGTTAAAGTGAAGGCATATTATCTATCAAGATACTACATAAAATTTGAATTGGTTGAAGAAATCAAATGATTGAGTAAACCAATTAAGAATTTTGGTGTTAAAAATGTACTTTAAATGTCGTGACATTAAAATATCCTGGTGTGGCTTTGAAATTGCTGACATTGCTGTAAGTATTTATACATAAGCAACTTTCTGCATAGCATGTGATTTAGTTTGTTGTATACCGTATGGCCTATTGAATATATCGGAATATGAGATCTGAACTTAAAGATTTTTAAATTATTTGTAATCTAGTGCTTTGTGTAAATCAAGTTTATTCAAGGTTCAGCTTGATATTGGCAACATTAAGTCTCCCAAATTATCTTGGTTCTAATTTGAACCTGATTGTTTCTTAATTTTATTTGTTCATCATTTTCTTGTCAGATATTCTTTTTCAACACTTGAGATTTTAGCATGTTTAATGTTCTTTCAGCACTTAATGTTTTTAGGACTTCATGTTTAGTTGTTAGACTTATTATTCAGCAACTGTTAATTTTTCAGCCCTCAAATGTTCCTTCATCTTAAATTTCAACAATATCTCGTGTGTGTTCTAATCAATTAAAACATTTTATTTACACCTCTCTTTCTAACTGTGATTTGACGGCTTTATAACACCTCAAGGATCATATTTTTTGACTTGTCTTGAGATTGTTATGGTAAAATTAAGACTCTCCGTATATATCTCAATGCTTCATCACTTGCAGCTTTTGAACAAAAAATGTCAGCATAGAAAAACACCTTTTGAAAGTTAGAGAGAACTTTTTCTGTACTTTCGATATTTTCAGAACATAAAAGAAGACCTACAATAAAAAAAGAATAGAGCCTAAGCTGATGCTAAATAACAGTCAGTTAAGTTCAAAAATTTTGATAATGTGTGTCAGCAATTAGTGCCGATTGATGGGAGAGAGATATATGTGGATTATATAGAATCCATGCCAATATATTTGGTTGACATGAGACAACTAAACTATGCGTTCACTGATAGTACTTGATCAGTATTGCTAATATAGTTGATTAACTTAGTGGATAAATGTTTCAATTTGTATTGCATGCCACAGTTAGGTCGGTTTCATGTGATTTGGCCTTTTATGGCAGAAGCTTTTGTTGAATTTTTAGGTTTATTCTGAACTTGAGCAGCATCTTGCTTCATGAAGATCCATTGTTTATTTTGTCCTGTTTATGTTAATTTTCTGGGGATTTGTTGAAAAGATGTGGGTAGCTACTATACTTCTTCTCCCTCTTCTTTCCCAGGGAGGTGTCCAAAGAGTTCATTTGTTAGATGGAACTGTTGGAGGAGTTCTGCTGCTGGAATTGTTCCAGAGAGATGGAGTGGGGACAATGGTGGCAAGGTATATTGTATGTTTGTCAAATTATATGAAGCATAATGTAATTTCAATTTAATTTCATAGATCAGTATATTCGATGGCTTTTATGTGTGACATATTCTGCTCTCGTCAACAAGAGCTGTTGTCGGACTATAGCATGCAATTCGATTAGTTGATGTTGGATTTCTACTGGACATCTTCTGATCTCTTCAAAGTTCCAACTTTAGGTCCATAGCAACGCAACAAAATATTTCCGTGTGTTTGAAGAATTGTGTTTCTTGGCTTTAAAGTTTTAGTATGTCGGTATTTACTTCGGGCCCAAAATGATATTCTCCCTTCGTTTCTTCATTATGTTTTCCGGTTAAAAAATTTGAGACGACTTTTGTGGTTGGAGATAGTATATACAATTATACATGAATGGAAAAATGCACAAAAGCAACAATTTTGTTCTGTTTGTTGGGAGCATTATAAACACTCTCAGGATGGGTGCATTCTTCTTAATAGAGATTCTGAGTCATTTTAGCCGCGATTTTGAGAAAACCATCAAGCTTTCTATGATTTCCTCCCTTTTTTGGGTGGCTGTAATGATGGAGATTGTCTTATCAAGATATGACTCCATGTGTATGTATAGGTTGGCCTAGTACACGATACTTTTTCATCGTTGATCTGGTGTCAGATGTATTCAATCTTTTCTGCATTGTAGAAAAGCTTTTTCCATGGTTTGAACTCTGACCTACAGGAATGGAGTAGCCTTACCCTTGTATGCTGTTTAGCCTGTAAGTGATAGTTTCTTGAAGGTTGGGCTGTATACCTTTATGATCATGTAACATCTACTTACAGAGGAAGTTCTTCATCTATCTAAGGAATACAGCTTTTACTTCTAATGGAAGAAAATGGACCATAAAGAGTTAGGAAATGTTTTGTTATGCTCTATTCTTAACAAAATTGCTTGCTAATATCATTTTTTTTTTCCCGCCTTGATCATAACTTTTGAAGGACTTTGTCGCTAACTGCCTTTCCTACTCTTTGCAGTGACCTTTATGAAGGAACACGAATGGCTAGGGAAACAGATCTTGCTGGAATTAAACAACTCCTACGACCTTTAGAAGAATCTGGCACATTGGTCCCGAGGAACACTGAAGAGGTTTGTACTGCCAACGTTTTGGGCTATTTTTGTTGCGTGATTTATTTTCGGGTAAAAAATCCCTGTGCCTTGAGTTTGGGGCTGTTTTTTTCAAAGACCACGTACAAGCCCAATTTCTCTTTTTAATTTTCTTGTGGAGTGTTGAAAACATGGCCAAATCTTACGGATTGTTTTAAAATGTGGAAGCACCAAAGTTTACTATCATGTTCAAATCTGTTGGAGAACAGCAGATGAAAATTTGACATTTTGGTTGTTTTGTGGCCATAGTTACTTGAAGCAATTGATGCATTCGTTATTGTGGAAAGAGAAGGTCAGATCATTGCTTGTGCTGCCCTTTTCCCATTCTTTGAGGAGAAGTGTGGAGAGGTTGCCGCCATTGCTGTTTCTCCTGAATGTCGTGGGCAAGGACAGGGGGACAAATTATTGGGTACGAGCTTTAAATTTCCATTATCACCATGAAATATTGTGTCTAACGTTGTACAAGATGCATCAAGGTTGAAAACAGGAGCATTTGGGTGAAAATATCAGTATTGATATCGGTTACAGTTATATCAGTGTAAAATATATCGAACAATACATATCGATATTAAATATATCAGAAGGAAAAAAAATTATGAGAATTATGAAATGACAAGACCAGATTAGCCGATATATTGTCGATACACAATATTATCACAATATCAAGGGCCTCGATACCAATATTTGCATCTATAGATCCAGTGCTAGTTGGGCATGGCTTTCCTCCAAAAACCTCATTCCATTTTAGTGAAATTTACTGTATGTCTCATTCATAAGCTATTTTATGCTAAATATCTGCAGATTACATGGAGAAGAAAGCATCTTCTCTTGGACTGCAGATGCTTTTCCTGCTGACAACCCGAACTGCAGACTGGTATGTTCACAATCTCAGCAAACTTTGCATGCAAATGTTTACCTTTTCTTTTCCTTATTTTCAGTAAATAGGTGTAAAAATGAAACGTACTTTTAGTGTCGAATGCCTGAAGGAAATCTGTTCTAGTTCAAGTCCTATTCTACGATTTTCATTTTTTCTTAATTTTCATTGGTGCTCGAATTTACTTAGTTGGTTGACCATGACTTTGTTTGGTTGGACTGTTAAGAATTCACTGTTACTGTTGCAGTAGAATTGTTAAATGACCAAAAAAATCTCTTATTTTGTTTGTTATACTCATTTATTTCATATTTTTTTTTAAATGATTGGGAATAACATTTTTTTTTTGAAAATTTTCAAACAAATATACTAATTTTNGAGGTACCTGGTATTTAATCCGAAAAGATAAAGAATAGAGGAAATTTAAAAAAAAAATTACTAAGAATGAAGCAATAAAAGATAAATAATAATAACTAAAATGAAAAAAATATAAAAATGAGAGGATATTTAAGTCATTACACAAAAATCAACAATAAGAGTTGATGGAAAGTGTTTTTGACAAATTACTTTTCATGCTACTGTCCCAACCATAACAACACATTTTTTTAAGACCCAGGCTAGCTTTTGACTATCGGGAAAGCCAACAACCAAAATCCTCTCAAATTGCCCAACCAGGCAGGGCCGCTAGGGTTCGTGTGTCAGTTTGTGGCATCTGAGTCACCCTTACATAGCAAGGCTGCTCTAATATTGTGACTAGTTCTTAATAATGCAGGATGATAAGATGTGGGGGATAATAAAACATGGAAATATTAAGATGGATGAGTAGTATTTTACTAAAAGATAAGATAAAGGAACTGTAAACATATAGAGCTGGCATCTATAGAAAATAAGATGATAGAAGGATTAAACACTTAAAAATCTAGGCCAAAGGAAACATATATAATGAAATACGAGTTAAATGTGATTGGAAGAAAGAAAGAGTTAAACCTTAGAAATCATGGAGTGATGTGTTAATGATCATTTAAAAGCGTTGTACTCTCGTAGAATATTATACTAAATTGAGTGAAAAACGAAAACAGATTTGTATAGTCGATCCTATATAGTAAAAAGCTAAGCTTGCCATATATCTGACATACTAATAAGCCGAGGCCTTCAAAAGAAGTTATCACTTTAGAGGTTTAATATATTTTCCATAGTTATTGATGGATAGATTATGGACATTTTCTATAGACGTTTCGCTCAACCATCATGCTAGCTCATCCAGATGCGGTGGCCATTCTCATTATCATAAACCGCTTTCTTTCCTTCCCGTTTGTAGTTTTCTTTTGTTTTCCCTCCATCCTTTTCGTGTGAGTAGGCCTTGAAGGCTGCAATTGCAAAGCATGATGGCATGGCTTGTTCTCTCAGCATGCTTTCTCTAGATTTAAGGTGCTTAGAGATGAATGGTTTTGCAGGTTCGTGAGGCGCGGATTCTCTGAGTGCTCCGTCGATTACATACCGGAGGAAAGAAGAAAACGGATCAACTTATCTCGCAGGTCCAAATATTATCTGAAAAAGTTGTCGCCGGACCGGAGCGGAATAACCGTTATGTGATTAAGTATACACCACGACGACCTGCATTTGGCCTTTCTCAGTTCTCCGGTACATCGATCAACCAAGCCTCCAAAAGTGACCTTCCGGGAAGAAATAAAAGCCATTCAAGCTTTTAGGTGGTTCAGCAGAAGTTAAGCCCCACACTGCCCAAGCCTCTGCAAATCATCCTCCTCCAAAGCATATTTATAGTTTCAATATACTTGCTATATCTGTATTTATAGAAGCCATAATTTCTGTTATTTATATAATATATCGACTAGTTTTCAGCCGGGGCCCTTCGAGAAATTCTATAACCCCCCCCCCTCCCTCCCCCCCAAATTTTCATCTAGCAAGAACAAACTTATTATATGGTAGAGTATCCCTTAGATTTAGTGTTGTTTGTACATTTTCATATATGTACTAGAGTTAAACATCAGCTTCCACATATCTGGCTTATTACTGCTACTATCATCATCGTCATCGTTGAAATAATTAAGAATAAATGTAGGTTTTATTTTTTTAATTTCTTTTTCACCCATCTCTTCTATATTAATTTTGATAATTTTGATATAAATGGACGAATAATTGGTTATGTAAATATTATTTTCCAACAAATGACACCAAGATAAGAGTAATGCAGTATAACCGCGACATTAGTATTTTCCGCTGTCCAAATATACATAGACTTTGATAAAGTATTTTGAGATATGATATTTTAGCATATGTTATGAATTATATTTTTTTGTTTTTTGAAATATTAATTCTGCAATACCTAGTAATTCATAATATATTTTATAACGCAACAAATGTGTCAAGTACCTTTAAAAAAGCAAGTCAAATTACCATTGGAAATTTTTATCTGCATATATTTCCTTAAGTTTTATTTTTATCAATGAAGTATCTATGCATTTATCTTTTGGGCTTGAATCGAACTAAAAGCTTATTATTTTCTTTACAAAGATGGTAAATTCAAAAAACTTGTTGCGTTTTGGATTTCCGGCGTCCAGTCGGATCAGTGATTTTCAAGCAACACAAGTATTTGAGATGGTGAATGCGAGAGGGAGATCAAGACCAGACTTTACGTGAAAAATCTCCTCGTGAAATGGGAGGAAAAAACCACGAGGCTTATGGCCCTTTTGAATACTTCACTATTTGGGTTGAAGTCTTTACAAAGTACAAGTGTTGGGATTAACCCCTTCCTGGTCTATTGTTTTGTGTTTCTTTCTTAGAAGGCTATGCTCGCTGGGAGTCTTTACCACTCTCGTTGGAGATATCTTTTTAGGGTGGTCTCAGTGAGAGTGAGAATTTTGCCCAGAGGAGGTATTCTTCTTCTGGAATAAGCTCTGGGAGAGAAAAGCCCGTCCTTTGGAAATGAGCTTTGCTGGGTATTTATAAGTGAAATAGGCAGTTGGGGAGTAGACACGTGGCGCCCATCGGATGGTTGAGGAGCCGGTCCACTGTTCTACTGACTCCCTTTAATACTGCTGACGTGTGGGAGAGCACACGGCTAGCGCCGCTGGTAGGCCTGCGTGTGTCAGGCGTCCAGAGTCTGAATATCAGCCATAATTGGACTAGGCATGCACTGTTGGGACGGCGACTGGCAGCGGTTGCAGGTTTGTTGGGAATCGGCGAAGTTGCTCAGCTGGCATTCCCGGTCGTGAGTGAGCAGTCCTCGTCCAGGTGTGATGTTCCTCGTGAGTTCGTGGACTCGTGAGAGGGAGCAGCTCTTGGAGGGTCTTCTGGGAAAAGTCTGGGAGCCTCTTCTTGACTTCTCGGGCGATTCTGAGACTCAGCGGGACTTCCAAAGTTCTCATTCCTTTCCGTGTCTATGCACTCGGATGTCGCTGGCGTCGTCCTCGAGCTTCCCTATGAGCGGACGGGACCTCTTGGGCCTCCGTTGTGGTCTTGGTCTTTGGGCCATTGGCCTCTGTTTTGAGCCTTTCTCCTGGGCCGTATTTTTTATGGGCCTTTATACTGGGGCCCAACAAAACTAAATCACATAGTAATGCATAGAATTTAAATTTATGACTATAGATTTAATTATGATGTTAGAGATCGTTTTTATCAACTATATTTGTCTGTGCAAACTATATTTATGTAATGATTAAAATTTATGTAAATTTGCTA
>JAODPA010084501.1:5222-25397 GCA_025585075.1 Nepenthes mirabilis | reverse complement strand
TTCCCCTTTTGCTCCCTTTTCCGGGGAGGCCAAAGAGAGAGAGATGGTGAGTGGGCTGTCCTGCCTCTGCACATGGCAGAGGCCAGCCTGGAGATGCCAGTCTCCAGATGCCCCGATGAGCGCGCCCCCTTTGTCCTTTTATGGGCAGAGGAGAAAATATTTTCCCGCCAAAATAATTGTATTTCCCGCCTTTTGACTTGGGCCTTTGATTTGGGCCGAGATTTATGGGCCCTGATTCTGGGTCCCAACAATAATAACCTTAAAGCACCATCAAATCACTCTCAACTATCAAGCAATCAATTGAATATATATATATCAATATCACCAACTCGATTTATATCCAAATGCAACCAAGGTGTTTCTGTTGCCGTACAATCATATTTCATGGACTTTGTTTGATACGAGCTCAAAAAAAAAAAAAAAAAAACTGCTTTTAGTTGAATAAGTATCGATAGGACACAAGTTAAAGGGAAAAGGAAATACCATTTTGATCATATTTATCAGCTAGTCTGAATAGGCTTGCACCATTAATGTGATGGTAGAAATAATCAACAAGCCAAAAAATGAAATCTTCTGTTTTGCAGGAACAGCTCAAGAATGCCTGCAATGATTATTGGTATACCAAAATTAAGTTCTTGGACCTGCTACAAGCAGTGGCCAAAATAAGTCTGAATGATTTTGATCGTGCTCTACGTTGCGATTCATGTATCCCAGACTGGCAGTCTCTGTATGGCTGCAGAAACTGCTACAAATGTTAGTGCAGACAAATTACGAAACTGGTGTCTTCTAAATTAAAATGATTTTGTCACTGTTTGTGTTTGTTGGAGCTAATGGTTCAGATCCTTGAGAATACATTCTACTGTAATTTGGATCCTAGACATCCCAAATCATCTAATGATAGTTGGGACATTACATCATCAATGATGAAATAGAAAAACAAAGTTTCTTTAACACACAGATGGATTTATCAGCTAGAATGGTAAAGGAGATGCCATTGTGATTTGTGAACCAATAAAGCATGCACAACAAAACAGCGCAAATCTAGGATATTTTTCCCGAAAGAGTTAATATACAAAGTAAAGTGGCTCTATAAAATTTAACATGAAAAATCAATCCTTCTATAGTATTGTTGGGACCCGTTACCCAGGGGTCCTAGAATTAGTGTGGAGGACGGACGAGCGTTTTGAAAGGGGGGTTTCCACGTAAAAATCTGCGCGTCCGTCCTCGTTTCTCTCGCACCTTTCACTCGCCCATAACTTACTCTCTTTATGTTGCAATTGGTTCCGTCCACGTGACGTCAGCACACGCGACCCTTGTACGGCGGGCGGATCGAAACGCAACAAGTATTATTATTTTTCATAAGAATAAATTTAAAAAATTATGTACTGTTTTTGGTAATAAGATAGTGAGAAATTGACTAATTGCAGATAGATTAGTGGGCTATATTAGTCAATAAATAAATTTATTAAGGTTAGTAAAAAAATTTCAGTTTAATTATTAATATATTTATAACATCACGCGGGAAATGCAGCTGCCACGTCAAATGATGACCGTGACATGGGCCGTTCCCACAGAACGCCTCAAGTCCCGCGTGACAGCCCATCATGACTTATGGCAAACTGCCATCCCGCTACAATTGCAGCCAGCCTGCAAGAATCCCAGCGGTCACACCCACATTTATTCCGAGGATTCTGGACAAGGAGGGGCGGACGCAGGGGTCCCTCCGGAGCAAGGGGTTAAGCAAAAGAAAAACCGTGCAAACACAACAGGCGTGACAAACTCATAGCTTGGCTAAGTAGCAAAATTTCATTAAAGATTCGTTTAATGGAATTCTTTTACACGTGAGAATAGCCAACGGCCGTCAAGTATAATCATTCGTCTCCCTCAGACCCTAAGGGATCGGAGGTATCTAACTCCATTAGCTCCAAACTCGTTCAGGCTCTAGAGTTCCGAGAGTAGAAGACCGACACGGAAGCCAAGCACCGCCAGCAAAGCTATCCTCCAGCAGAGCCGAATGCTTTCCTGAAATCTCCCTACTAGTAGAGGAGCCACTTCCTTCGGACTAAACCTCAACCTTAGCTTCACCACCCGTCAAGCATCGAGCCACTTCCTTCGGACTAAACCTCAACCTTAGCTTCACCACCCGTCAAGCATGATCGGCTTGCGACTCCCGAAGCCGCTCTCGGTGCCGCTCAAGCTCCTCCCGGAGGGCAATGATCCGGCTTTGAGCCCCTAAGTTGGCGTCAGCCAGTCGTGACACCCGTGCCTCAGACTCCGCCCACGCTCTCTCAAAGTGCACCGCGCGAGCTCTCGTCTACTCGATTTCTCCAATGGCGATCTACACCCTGGCTTCAAAGTCTTCGACCACCCTGGCAACATGGCTGAGAGACGTACGGGAGATCCTAGGCCTTCGGCGCTGGGAGGACATGGACGCCCCGTCCATCTCAATGCCAAGAGGAGCCCTCAGAAACCTCGTTGGCCCCATCACGGTGGCCTCCGAGTGGCAACCCTCTGCCGTTGTCACAGGGGTGGTAGCCCCATTAGGGACTCTCGAAGCTTGCGCGCTCCCTTCGCGGTGCGTCGGAGAAAGGTTCAGACTCAAACGAGGAAGATGGTCTCCCCATCAGACTCGCACAGGAAAAAGGGAAAAAGCGACCGCGAGAAGATCAGCGCCTTTCAGCAAAGGAGGAGCGCAAATCTTGGAGGATTTCCCAGCATTTAAATAAGCAAGACCCTCCAGGGAGACAACGTCATTGGCATAAAAGAGGTGCGTGTAGATGGCCAATAGAGTTCTCCCACGTGGCAGAACCCTGAAGCATTGCGCCTTTCCAAGGAAAGGTCTTGATGGCACCATGACCCCAGGGTCCTTTGCGCCATAAATGCGCTAGTATTCTCAATTGATGTGAAAACCGTCAGCAATGATCCACCGCCTAGGGTAGAATGCGCCAAAAGGCAATTCTTTCCTTAGGTCCCCCGTCGACAATCCACCGATGGGCTCAAGGGACAGGCTTCGGTTAAGGCTACCGGGAATTGCCCAGCGTTCAGTGTCAGTTTCCATTCGGATACCTGCGACGACGAAAGGACCCTGCGGCCCTGGAGTCAAACCATAGAGGAAAGAGAGGATGCATGCGACAAGACAGAATAAAAGCATAGGCTACTGCTTTTATTAATCAAAGTTTCCTTTACAAAGTACAAAACTTGTGACAGCAAAAGTACAAAAAAGAGAAAGATACAACGCGGAGTATAAAGCCCGGAATAGCGGCTCCGAATGCTTGAAGCCTTATCAGGGAACGAGATCCACTTTAGATTTCTCTAGCTCCATCACCAGAACTCTGATTCGCCTAAGCATTAAAACCACCGGTGTTGGCCAGACCCTAAAAGTTCATCAAATGTTAACCGCAGCAGCAAAACCAGCACCCATAGCAGCAGTCCCAGCGGGGACGCGGCTAGCCCGCACTCCCCCTACAGGGACTTCACCTTCTGCCTCCTCTACAGATGGCACGCATGATCCATCGGACGCGGTCGAGGCCGCCAACGGCGCACTATCTCAAGGACAAAGCGCCCTGAGATAGCTCCGTAAAGACCCTCCCGCACACTGGAGGTCATGTCGGCTATTTGGAAGCCATATAATGGCGGTGGAGTGGCTAAGCCACCCTCATTAGTATGAGAAAGCGCCCGTGACCGGGGCGTGAAGACAGTTTTCGGCAGAAGCTCCAAATCTCCAGTAAGTCCATCCAATTCCTTTGCGAAATTCCTCTGGGAGTAGGACAAGCCAAGGGCTTCGCATCACTCCTCCGAGAATCAGCTAAGGCATGGCTTTCTGCAGCCAGAGGCTCCCCTATTTATGGGCGAGCTAGCGCCTTGTCCGCACCCAGCAGAGCACGCCGCCCGATAGCCATTAATCACCAAACAGGAAAGCCTTCAATGTTGACGCAAATTCTGGCGTGTGAATCCTTCCATTTAGGGCACCGAATCTCTACGGCATCTAAAAAGCCCTGGTGATCGTCTCGGGAAGACACGACGCCAGATAAAGACAAGATCTAGCGCATCTCAAGGAAGGATGCGCGGTGGCCAACTAGAACCTCAACGAACATGCCAGGCCTCAACTATCAGTCGGCTCAGGCATGGGGGGCTAGTGTTGTGTCTAATACCGAAAAGGCCCAAGAATTGCGAGGCCCAACTCAGGAAGTGGCGGTCCAGACAACTAGCGCGGCCCAAAACTCGAAACAGCCAACGTGGCAGCCCAATACCCGTAGCCAATTAGAACTTCCTGCAGCTCATTAATGCAACTGTAGGTGGCAAACACAGGGTAAGTGAGGCGAGCTAATTAAAGGGAGGTCAACTCTGCTAACCGCGGCTCGCGCAACTCTCTACGATTGACCAGCCAATCCTCACGCAAGATGCAGCAAGAGGCAGACCAAGCATGGTCAACGACGCACAACGGTCTCCCCACCACCACAAGGTAACAACTGACACCACCGGCCTTCGGCCAGGGAACATACTGCTACAAGATCATACCCTTTGACCTCAAGAACGTCGGGGCAACCTACTAGTGTCTTGTGAACAAGATGTTCGAGGCCCAGATCGGAAGGAACGTAGATTTGTACGTCGACGACGTGCTCGTCAAGAGCGAAATCGCCGACGATCACGTTCATGATCTAAAGGAGACCTTCCAGGTGCTCCGAACTCACAGGATGAAGCTCAACCCAACCAAGTGTACACTCGGGGTAACTTCTAAAAAGTTCTTAGGCTTTATAGTGTCCTAGTGCGGCATAGAAGTTAACACGGAGAAAATCAAAGCCATCCTTGATATAAGCCCTCCACGGACAGTGAAAGAAGTTCAGAAACTCACAAGGCGGCTGGCAGCCCTATCGCGATTCCTAACAAAGTCTGCAGAGAGATATCTGCCCTTCTTCAAGGCGCTAAGAGGAACGAAAACATTCCGATTCCAGTGAACGGATGAGTGCGAGGAAGCATTCCAAGAGTTAAAGGCATACTCGTTAGCCCACCTCTCTTGAGCTCACCATCCGCGGGCGAGAACCTGTACCTCTACCTAGCCATGTCGAACACGGTACTCAGCTCAATGCTTGTCAGAGAGCACGGGGGCATACAGCGACCAGTGTACTACGTGAGTAAGGTATTGGCGGACGTGGAGACTCGATACCCGCATGCGGAGAGAATTGCGCTAACCCTCACCTATTCAGCGCGAAAGTTGAGGCCCTACTTCCAAGTGCACTGAATCGTCGTTCTGATAGATCAACCCATAAAATCAATCCTCCAAAAGCCGGAGACCTCTGGGCGGCTGGTTAAGTGGACTATAGAGTTGGGAGAGTTCGACGTAGAGTTTCAGCCACGACCGATCTTTAAGGACCGGGCTCTGGCAGACTTTATCGTCGAGGTGGAAACTCCGGCTCTAGACGCCCCACACAGCCCAAATAGCTTGGACACACTGGACATCCCCACGTGGATCCTGAATGTTGACGGATCGCCCACCCAGATAGGCAGTGGGGCTAGGGTCGTGCTTAGAACTCCCGATGGGACAGAGGTCAAGTACTCCGTTACACTGACTTTCCTTGCCACTAATAACATGGCAGAATACGAAACCCTTCTTGTCGGACTTCATCTGGCAAAGGAGTGTTCTGCCAAGTCTTTGGTAGTGCGCAGTGACTCGGAGCTTGTGGTCAACTAGATCCAAGAAGCCTTCGAGACATCAAACCCTCAATTCGCAAAGTACTTGGTGAAAACAAAAGCCCAGATCTAGGCGTTCGAAAGTTTTAAGATTGAACACATCCCTAGAACCGAAAACTGAAAAGCCGATCAGTTGGCAAGGGATGCAGCTACAAGATCTCTGGAGCAGTACGCCAGGAGCCCGCGGGAGATCCTGGCCGCACCAAGTGTTGCGTCCCGGGTTCCTGGTTGTTGTACGGATTAGGAAGCCTTTAGATTCCTTGTCGTACCAATATAATCACGGGTGGGTCCAATCTCCGTCACTGCTAACCTGGAACATGCACAACACAAATTACAAATAAGAGATCAGAGGTCAGCGGGATTTCTCCCTCCGAAAGCACTCCAACACTCAAGCCAATAACTTGCCCCAATGAACAAAAAGGGGGTGCACGCTAAGAGATGCATGAAAATATGCTAAGTGTGCATGGGAGTGTGTGGATACAAGAGTATGGGACTCGATGAGCATTTTGTCGGAGGCCTGACTCCCTCGATGCACCGCAACGGGTGGCTCACTTTGGTAGCCTAAAAGAGGTTGTGAAAGGCTGGCGCTGAGCATAAGTCTAAGAGAAAGAACTCGAAGAGTGCTCGTCTCAATGCTCATGCTCAGATAAGCGATTTGGAATCTGATTCAGGATCCTCCTTCCCCGTAAAAGGAGAAGGAATTTATAGGCTCTCTGATGTGGAGCTTTAGGCACGAGAATCCTCCCTGTAGGAATTCGCCGGCCGTTAATTACTGGCAATGACCGGTGGTGTCAATTGTCACCTTGTAGTGGTGAGGAACCCATCGTGCGTCGCTGACCATACTTAGTTTGCCTCTTGTGTGAGGATTGACTGGTCAATCACAGGGAGTGGCGTGAGTCGCAGCTAGCAGAGTTGACCTCCCTTTCATTGGCTCGCCTCTTCTACCCTGTGTTTGCCGCCTGCAACCGCATTAATGAGTTGCAGGAGGTTCTAATTGGCTGCGGAAATTGGGCTGCCACGTAGGCTGTTTCGAGTTTTGGGCCACGCTGGTTGTCTGGGCCGCCGCTTCCCAAGTTGGGCCTCACGATTGTTGGGCCTCACCGGTACTAGACCCAACACTTCTATAGTTTTATTATTTTTCATAAGAGTAAATTTAAAAAATTATGTATTGTTTTTGGTAACATGATAGTGAGAAATTGACTAATCGCAGATAGATAAGTAGGCCATATTAGTCAATAAATAAATTTATTAGGGTTAATAAAAAAAATTCAGTTTAATTATTAATATATTTATAACTAATTTCTTTTCATCTAAGTTTTTATTCAGTGGGCTCAATTGACCCCACTAGTTATAATGTATATCCGCCAATGCAACAAGAGTCTCAGTGTCTCACAAGAGAATATGGGAGAAAGTAGAGATTAGACTTCTTCAAGAAAGTGATGCAGACAATTCCTAAGCATACCCACTTCTATATTACTTAATAGAATGTTGACTTAAGAATTAAGAAACTAAAGTTTACGAAAATGAACATAAAGTAGTGAAATTTGACATTCCATGAAAAAGTTGTATAAATTTAAGAAAGTTGACCGATGTTACTTTCTCATTGCTAATGAAAGTAAAAAAAAAAAAAAAAATGCATCAAATGGAACACAAATGTCCATTATTACTGTTACTTTCTCATCGCTAATGAAAGTAAAAAAAAAATGCATCAAATGGAACACAAATGTCCATTATTACTGACCTATCCGATAAAGAAGGAAGAACAAGTCTATGATGACTGCTTCCTTCATCTCTAGTATAACTGGGGGTGTAATACAAGCAAACATAATACTGGAGTGAATTCACATTGAATAAAAAATACTCTGATTAGGTAGGCAAGCATAAGCCATAGCCTCAGTCACATAAACAAACTCATTTTACATTGACAAACAAAACTCCACATCATAAATATGATGATAATGATGATGATGATAATGATGATGATGATGATGATCTTCAAAATAAGTAAATCACTGCACCAATAAAAGGAGAAGAAATTGGTCAATTATCTCCTGCATAATTTGTTCGGCCATCTTGCTAATTTTGCTTAGAAAGTGTAACAAGGATGATTGAGATGCTTTTACAATGATTTTCTTTTGGTTCATTTGGAAGGAGGAAAATTATTCCAAAAAAACAAGCCCCAAAAAGGGTAGTACGACCTCATTCCTTATCTTCGAGTGTATTCCCAATTGTAAAGAAAAATGTTTGAATCGGGGGACCAATAAAGATGTTTCATTCAATATGTGAGACAAATACATTTGAATCTAGTGAAGGATGATGAGCATTAGTGAAACCAACCTCAGTGATCTGCCAATAATCTCCTGAACAGTTCCTTTGGTGCTGCAACAAGCCAACAAACACCAAACAAAAGCCAACAAAGTGAGATCTAATAATTCCAGTTATCCTACAATTTTAATGACTTGTCACACACATCTCACCAGATAAACCGGTGAACCTCTCAAATTGTTCAAATGCCTGCCCAATGAACATCTCCAACCCTGTTACTATAGTGGCCCCACATTCTTCTGCTTCCCGCAATAGTCTTGTCATCTTAGGTGTATAGACAGCATCAAATACCAGTGAATAGTGCTTCAGAGCTTGCTGTGAAAAACAATACACTCATTTACTCATATACTGATGTAAATATCCGACCACATTCTCTTGCTGATATTGTAAATTTGTATTAGTATCTAGCTGCCTGATACAGATTTTTTCAATACTATGACAATATCGTGATATATTATTGTATCGATAATATATCGCAATATATTGGCTGATATGACCAACATATCAGCTGATATGATCTCGTCAACTTGCAATTTTTAATTTTATTTTCTTCTGATATATATGATACAATTCATATTATTTGATATGCCCAAAATCAATACAGCAACAACTGACATAGATATTTTTATCCATATACTAATGTAAATATCAACGGATATATATTGATATCTGGTCCCCTGATACTGATATTTTTCAATATCGTGATAATATAGTAATATAATTGATATATCGGCAGATATGACCCCATCAGATTATTATTTTTAAAATTTTTTTTCCGATACAAATACATATGTCTTATATGTACAACACTAATACAGTTGCGGCCATTACAAATACCAATATTTTCATCCATAGCATATCAAAATCTCAATAAGAAATCCACATATTGCAAACTATTTAGCATTGCACTTAAAGGAAGTGAGTCCATAATCCAAGCCATGAAGGATTCTCAATGCATCATGCAGATGAACATTTGCTAACTGGTAAATTTAGACTGCTGTTCATTCACAAACTTCCCAGAGATTGCAGTTTATTTACTGCCTCTGCTAAGAACATTGTCGATTTCTTATTTCATGCACTGCTGTCGAAGTCAGGTAGCACAGTAGCAGAAAGAAACATACTAATCAAGGACTTTAATGAGCAATGGCACTTAGGAAGCAAATATTCTTGCTGTAGAGGAGCACACGGCAACAAAGACATGGTGACTGCACTATTAATGTTTAACAGCACCAAAGGAATCTAGACTTGTTCTTTCATCATCCACACAACAGTTACAGTGGCATTGCGGCCAATAAGTAAGGAATATATGAATGGTCATTTCTAAAGTGAAGACTCTACAGAAGAATATTTTTTTATTGCCTTCAAAACAATTTATCAAAAATTTTCTTTTGTTTTTCTTTTTTTTTGGCGTGGGGGGAGGGAGGGGGGTTTTTGCCGTTAAAGGGTAAGGGAAGACAAGTTCGTCTGAGTTGTGCTGCTCTCTTATGATGTGGTGGTTCAGGCAACAGTTCGACCTTCATAACCTCATCATGAGGGGCTACGCAAAAGCAAAGCTGATGAATCAATTATTAATCATTTGTACCAACAATTTGCAGGAGCAATGGATCTACAGCGTTTGCACTTATGCTTTCAGAATGTCATTTCTTTGTACAACTTGTGGTTCCCATACATCACAAGCACATCTGACAGATTTAATTGTGTTGTAACAAGGTGGATCCTTGCAATCAAAAAACTCTCCACACAAATTCCATTTGACAGAGCTGATATCAAAGCAATAAGAATGATCTTGACTTAAAAGACAAAAGCTCCTTCAGAATACCAGATACACCACAATTACAAGAATCAGAAGAGTTCAAAACAAATACAATGTACTTCATTAATCTCCTGAAACCTTAGAGGGAAAAAAAATTGCTTTAGCCTAAAAGAACTCCAAATTGTCAAAAAGGTGTGAAAGCAAAGCTTAGGTGAAAGCTCATGTACAACTAATGCTCTGGAGGTTAAATTAGTGAGGTGGAACAAGGAAAGGGATCCACAGTTTTTTGACATTGGTACACAAGTCCATCAACATGTTCATGATGTATATACTTAAACAACCTTTAGGTGAAGAGAAAACAGAGTATAATTAGATTATAAGTGGAAACCAAAACCTTTGGAATGGGAGTCTCATCAATATTTGGCTGCATTCCAATTGATGTTGTGTTTACAAGGATCATACCATCTTCTGGATGATAATGCTCCAGTTCAGCAAGAGAGAGAGCCTCACCTCCAACAAGATTTGCAAGCCCTCTGGCTCGTTCTGTCATGGAAAATAGAAGAGGTAAACCAATTAACTAAGCAAAGCACACAATAAAAATCCCCAAAGGAAGAAGAAAAAGCCTACTTTACTACACACACAATGTATAAGATGGTTTGGGCAGAAGCATAGACAAAAGATAAGTGTACATGTCACAATTTTGGCACTACGAAAAACCATATACACAAATGTCTGAAGTGAAAATGGCATCCTGACAATGGATGACTGATGTTACTTTCCATGATAAAGTAAAAAATAAACAAATTCATAGTAAACTAGCAGTAGTATCTATAAAAGATAGAATGAGCAGAAGCAATCCAAGATAGTTTGAGCGAAAATGTAGGCTAGGTCATGCTTGAATAACCAAAAAATGATCCCTCCAATAACAAAAAAAGTCCACTAAAATTTGTCAAATGTTTAAAAAAAGGTCCTCTTTTAAGATCAATTGCTTCTATTTACTCTTCTTCTCTAACCACCCCTAACCATACTACCAAATTTGCATTTGACATCAGGTAGAAAGGAAAATTGAAATGTCATTCTTAAATTTGTGGAAGTCAAAGCAGCAAATATACCTGTGTTTTGTATATTTTGTCAACCAAGACTCTTTCTTTCCTTTTTTTTTTCTATTCCTTTTTTTTTTTGGGGGGGGGGGGAGGGGGGTTGGTGCAGGGGTTATAAAAATGAATTTGACAGCCCTTCAACTTTTAGAGATTGACTTTCTTAAAACAGAATGCCAGAACAATATTAAAATATTTGACTCCAAATAGTAGCGTTTATGGTTTTATTGGTGTTGATGATTAATTTTTTCATTATTTGAGCAACCACAAAAAGGACACAATTCCTATATGCATCTAACCACTCAGTCAATCATAATAGAAAACTAATAGAAAACTCATAAGACGGACCAACAAGCGTCAATAGCCTTTAGTAGTTGACCAGAAACATATTTGTATAACACCACACATATATATCAAAATATGACCTGGGTGATCTAAAAATGCTGGAAGCATAGATAAGTGACATAAGTGAGCTGGAATTAAGGCAAAACAAACAACATTGCCCTGAAGAATGATGCTTGATAAAAAGTAGAAAACCAACCATGATGACTTCAAGAATAACAGGGTTCAAGAACCAGGTAAAAAAACTAAACAATATTTCTCCACAGAATGATACCTGATAAAATAGTAGAAAACCAACCATTATGGCTTCAACAATGATTGAGATGAAGAAATAATTCACATTAAATGACTTTGTTTTCTTCAGCTCAAGGTTGCAACATCAGCTCAAAACAACACAAGCATGAATGAAATTAAAGACCTTATAATGTCATCAAGGAGAAACATGACACGAAGGAAGGTCGGAGCCTACCAACAAGTTTACACAAAACAGCCAATTGGGTAAATTATGTCAACGTGAATAACATCGACAGATTTAGGCATTCAATAGCATAGTCCTAGGAACCCAATCACCTGTAAAAAGGTAGTATTATGCCTCTACGATTTGGTTTTCTAAATAGAACCTACTACTTTTTGTAAAGGACTCCATAACAAGTATTAATAAGGATTCTCGTTGATGTTTACAGATTCAATTTTTTTTTAACAGTTTATGCTCTTTTCTAATTTTCATATTTTATTCTTTTTATAATAACAGGAGGAGTTGAATAAGGACCCCACTAGGATGAAATTTTGGATGCAACATTGAACACCAAAGATTGAGAAATAAACTCAAACCTTTAGGACATCATTAAATCAATAAGATGCAAGAAATGATTCGTTGACTATGCTCCAATATTTATGAAGATGAGGGAGATATCTGATTCAATGAGTATTTTTTTTTTTCTGTTCTAATGCCCTCTTGCTCACCTGGCAAATGACAATGACCTAACTGATTCTACCCATCCTCTACTCCCTCCTATCACACATGCGTGAATGAGAGCAGGTGTGCGAACAAACAAAAGAGAGAGTAGAGAGGGTGAAAAGTGGAAAGGAAGGTGAGGAAGGGAAGAGAGAAGTGCATCAAATCATTGCAATAGTTTCGATAACAAGATGGAAACTAACCATAGGTGCGATTGGCAATCACAACTCTTGCTCCTTTTACTTTGGCACCATAAGCAAGTGCTTTGCCAGCGCCACCCGCACCAATTACAATGAACAGCTTACCAGCCAAGAGTGAACCAGCTCCACCATCACTGATATCAGTACCTGTACGAGAAAAAAGAGGGATTTTCATTTCCAAGAATTCAATACAGAATTTATCAATTCAGTACATCTGTTAAGGCAGAGGAAAAAAAAAACCTTGTAAACCATTCTCAATGGCAGTAATGGCGCCAACATAGTCTGTATTGTAACCAATTAACTTCCAGTCACTTGGCCTCCTAATAAGGCAGTTAACAGCCCCTATGGACTAGAAATTCATGACCATAAAATAAATGTAATCAGCAAAAGACAACACCTTGGAATACTAAACATATCAAAATATGAATCCATTTTCTGATTATTGAACACCAATAGTTAGTCAAGCATTGCTAAACGAGAAGAAATCAATTACCTTTGCAACTGGATTGACCTCATCACAGCAATCAAGAGCTGCCTCCTTGTGAGGAATTGTACAGCTGTTTGGAATTATGCTATATTATTTTCTGTTCAAGTCATCATACATAATCTAGGCTGAATAGTAAGTTCATGTAGCAGCATATGTCATGTGAAGTTAAATCAGTTAACAAGTAGTGACAGAAACATGAATCACACAAAAAAACCCTCACAACTTCACTCTGTAGCCCATGCATGGTTCAAGAATTAGAGAATGCGGCCATCCAAATCGGGAAAAGGGTATCATTCGATGTTAGTATAAAATATGAACTCAACAATGAGACTACAGCAGGTGACTGAACCTGAATCCAGCAAAATCTGTGGAAGAGTAAGTCTCAAGGAAATTTGCAACATCATCTACAAGAAATGGCACATAAACTCCATCAAATCCAGCAGACTTAAACGCTTCATTGTATAAAACCGGCGATTTACTGTGACCAACAGGCTTCCCAATTACGCCAAATACTTTGGTATATGGTCCTATCTGTCTGAAATTGTACAGTTCCAGCAAATCTTTGATTGTTGGCTGCCCAGGGGCTGAAACTTTTCCAGGCTCAAGGGTAGAAAAAGTGAGGTATCCACCAAATTTGGGGGCAAGTATTCTTGAAATCAAACCCTTTTCTCCCATAACGAGTCCTATTACTGGAACCTGAAAATTCTAATTTGAGTCATGCATGCAATGAAATATTTACTTAAAGGTTGAAAGAGAATTGACCTGAAAAAGAATGATGTATCATGGTCATAGGACTTTGAACAAAGGAACAAATCCATTACTGTACTATCAAAAAGAAATGAATATGTTTTCAAAATGAACAATATAGTGCACGACTTATGCATTGAAACAATTTATTCTTGCCTCTCATTGCTGGTTACTGAAGTTATTTTGCATGAGAACGGATTCTCTAGTTTGGGTATAGAAAATTTCTCTTCCAATTCACTGTCTTTCTAAAAGTTCTGAGATCCAAAAGACTCACCGGTGAAAAAAGCAATTAGAGTGCATGAAGAATCCAAACAAACAATGCCATGAGGAAATGAAGGGAAATGCAGTAGCAGCTCAATGATCTCTAAGGATGTCTTAATTATTAACTTCCCCTAGAATATAATGGAAACTCAAAACACCTAATAAAGTTCCCTCCATCTCGCCAAACACAAACAAGTTTCCATGGGCAGAGAGTGTTATTGTCACAAAAAACAGATTCAATTTTCATCAAAGAACCAATCATGCTCTTAAATAACGACCATTACATACTGGATTTTCAAGCTACGGCTATGCTACAAGTTGTTATTTTAACAAGGATCTCCATTTTACGGACAGTTACAGCCTATTACAGTCCATTATGTAATGGTTACAATAGAGAAATTGGTGCTTTCAATTAGAATCTTCAATTTTTTTTTTCCAATTAATTCCAGTGACTTAGCCTTTGACAAAACTGTAATCTTCAAGTGAGATGAACCCCCTAAATGGTCAAACTTGAACACTTTGTTTTTTTTTTTTTCGAAGTTATAATCTTAAAAAACAATAAAGTGGGTCCTTGTTTGCTAATCTAAAACAAATTCATCACAGAGATGGAAGCAATACATTGCCCAACATTAACAATTTTCTTTGTACAATGTATTGCTTTTGGTAAATTATTAGTGCTTGATGCAATCTCCAGCGTGGTAGCAAACTTGTGACGTACTCACGCCGCCATTGCTTTTACACCCCACTTTGCAACGTCATGACCGAAACCACAATTTAGCTCCACGGAACTAAGTTATGATGGTACAGAACTGACTTCAAAGTTTTGTAACGATGAAAACAAAATGAGACATGAAAAATATTATCTATACTCTTATACAGCAAAATCAAGCAAAAGCAAACTGTTCCTGAACCGTAGCTCAGTCACTTGTGGTGTCTCACTAAACTTCTCGTGCCTGTAGCCAACACATCACATGCATTTGTAAGAATGTGGCATTGTGTGTGGCATTTCCACACAGTTTCAATATGCAGACCTTAAATGGTGCTTCAGAAATGAAAAAAAGAAGTCCAGTAAGTAAAATGGAAACTAACAAAGAGCAGATGCACTATAGATGCTGCTTACTTCAGAATGCACAGTAACTTTAAATACTCGTGCAACATCAGTGATATCCAAGGCAGTTGTTGCAATCTTTACTATGTCAGCTCCTGTAGACTGTATGTTTGCCACAAGGTCCCCAAGATCTTCAACTGAGGGTGTATTTTGATAGTTATGAGAGGAAACAATAACTTTGAACTTCTCAGGCTTTTTTCCATGAATGGAGCTGTTGAAGTCATGAGCAACCTTCATGTATGAAGTTTAACGAAGAATAAATGAGGAAATGCCAAAACAAACTAAAATGATTCAAGTAAAGAACTCAAACATACTTAACGACAGAAACCATAGTACAAGCAAAAAATAGTCATTTAGTTCTTCTTGAAAACAGTTCATTTGGACCATTCAATTTGCTCAATACAACTGAAAATTAGCTGAAGTTTCCGGTACACCAGACAATTTTGCTTAGAATAAACTTTCTGATTAATCATGTTTTACTAGACTTCTAGAAACTTTCTCCAAAATAATTCCATCTCACTGCAATACATTCAAACATTTCTTGTTCATCTACTCTATACTTTCTCTCCTTTCCACACTTTCCACTTCTGACACCACAATTTTAAAGAAAATTATACAAAGAAACATATCAATATCAGACAACTTCTCCATTTTCACAAAAAACAAGTGGAAGTCATCAGAGAGAGTAGGTTCATACATCTTGAGTGCAGTAAAAAAAAAAAAGCAGCTGATGAAGCAACGGATAGCTTCCAGAAACATGCCTCATAAATTTAGAGAGTATACCACAAAGGATTCCAATTTCTCATAAACAATTGACTCCCAACGCAGATTCCCCCAAAAAAGACTTACACCATTTGTAACTCAAAATTAACCAAGATACAACAGAACAAATTCATTGTAGACAAAAGATGGATGTTCTACAATCTGTAGAAGAAAATAATCGCAGGATTGTATATCATCATGGTAAAAAATTAATTATGCTCGATTAGGAAGCATTTTGAACAAAATATCACTCAATACAAACATCTTCAAATACATAAGCATTGATGACAAGACTACTGGATGTTTCTCACTGGGCCTTTTAAATGATATATTATATAAATCATAATAAGCAACCTGATATTCAACATCAACATAATCAGCTCCCAACTCCATAGCTAAACGAAGCACCTCCAACCGCCCATTGTCATCACCATCATACTGACCACCTTCCCATTTTGGTCTAGAAAAGACAAACAATATCAGAAACTTCTTGCATGTCACATTGTTCAAAAGATAAATATCCTAAGATGAGATAGTGGACGATAGAGCACAAAAAATCACTTGCCATGAAAAGAATAATTCAATGAAATAGTTTCAAAAAAAAAAATCCCCATGGAATGCATGGAGGGGGTTCTGAACTTCTCATGGATTGAGGGATAAACACTCTTATCATGTAACTTAAGACACACTGGCCGCCTGATTGAACAAGAAGAAAAAGGAGATATCTTGGTAATATTAATCCTACACTTCCCTTCTATTTATTAGAGTATTAATACTACAGTTAAAATAGGCAGATATCTGTAAATAATAATGTAAAGTCACCTTGTCATATCGGCTAATTTGCTACACAAAAAGAATTATGCTGGGGAGTTATTTGACTTAAAAGCTGTTTTTAGAATCCATCGAAGAATCAAAACTATGATGGAATTGCAATTATCAAATATGATATTTGTGAGATTATTTTCCAATATATTGGCTAAAATTTAAGGTTAAATACATTTCTAATAGTCTTTCTGATTAATCACCTTTTAACACCCACACCATCATCTAAGAAAACTAAACAAAATTATCACTTTCATTGCTATTATAACATGACTCAATTAACAGGGAAACTTTATGCTTCTCAGATTCATATTTAATCCTAAAAATGATCCACAGTTCTTTGGAATCACAATATTCTAATCCAGATTTGATGGAAAGGAATGTGCCTTCCTCATTGATTGTTTTCAAATCATAGTATTAGGTCTATTATATTAGATAACTTCTACAACAAAACAATTGTTCTAGTCGAATTATATTTAAGTTTTTTTTCTTTATTGCTTAGTGCTTTAATGGGAGTTAAGATGAAATAAATTGTGGCATATGATGGACACATCAGAGACTCACATACTTACGATAGAAAGAAGTCAACGTCTGATGTAAATATAAAGGACATGCTTAAAATAGACAGAAGCCAATAACTGATGCAAGCTTGAAGGGAGCACGTGCGCTAATATAGCACTGGATCGATGCCTATTGTACGCATGACTAGTACATATACACTAGTCCGCCTAAGATGTGTTCATTCGCATTGAACCTTGTTTTCCAGCCCCACTATAAATGCATCTCTTATTTCTTGACCTACCCATCACTTTCCTTATTATTGAAGCCATGAGGTGTGAGAGAATAGTTGTTTGAAGGATAAAATCTCATTTGTTTTGAGAGATTAAAAATCTTAGGTCTCCTCATTTCAAAACCTTCCTCAACCTTTTAAACACTTTTTTCAACCGGTAAGCATTCAAAGTTTTGTGGATGATGTGTATACTATAGTTTCAATAGTAATGGGAATTCACAATGCAAAAAAGCAAAGTCCGCGAGAAGACCGAAATGTGTTTGGTTACATTGCTAGGAGTGCATCCAATAACTGATGTAACAGAAAAACTGCATTGAGCATTTCTACAAAGGATAATGATATTACCAATTTGCAGCAAATAAAACAAGTACAGCACCACAAGATCGATCACTACTTCTAGTTTCCCCTGATTTAAACTTTTTTTGATTTCTTGCAGCACTAAAGGACGAAACTTATCCTCCAAAGATGTAAAAAATTAGACCTGTTTGAGGTCTTAATTGTTATTTGTACCCGTTTCATAGGCTGCTGAGTCTCCATCAGATTAAACATTTATAGCCAATTGGCATTTAGGACCAAGTACTGTATCACTATTTCATAATCATCCCAGCCTTTTCACTGTCCTCGCCCTGCCATGTCTGGTCCAATTGCAGCTACCTACCACTCAAAGCTCTGAGATGAATTAGAGACAGCATGACCAGAGACTGGTAGCTTATGAACCATCAAGTATATTAATGACTAGAGAGAGGACTGGTGAGCCATTCGGCGCATGGTTACTGGATTCTCTAGCCCACTCAGGCACCACAATGAACCTCACTGCAACTCCCAAAGACCAACTCACTGTAACATTTCTAACTACTATAACTACCATGTGCCGCATTCTGCCCCCACCAAGAAAAAAGAGGATATCTGTAATTTGGCCATATCCTGAAGCTATGAAGCATTGAACAACGACACGGAACACAAACACAACACGACACCTACACGCCGACATGCTATTTTATAAAAAACAATGATACGATACATTAGGGACATGTAAACCAAAATTATAGTTTACAATTTTTTTAATTGATAAATATTACTATTTTATACTTAATTTATGGGTTATCAACTTTTTTTATGATGAAAAAATCAAATCCTTACTCTACCAAAGATCAGCTGTGTTATCGCCTTCATTTCTTTTACTTCCGTATTCATCTTATTTTTCTCGAATCTTGACTTTATATCTTATATAAATTTGAAAATAAAAAGGCATCGCCTATCACAAAAAGAAGAAATCTCTCTTGAATAATATTGCCAATGAGTATGGACTATTGACAAAAAATAAAAATAAAAAAAAGAGGTACTTCTTTAAGTTTTTAAAATTATAAAACAACCCATATTTTTAAAAATTTTAAAAATAGCTCGCAATTTTTTAAGTGTCCAAAAGGTATCGAGACGTTTCTAAAACGTGTCAGACAAAAATAAATAAATTAACACATGTCGGGTCGTATCCGACACGTGTCCCAACATGTTCGGAGCGTGTTGATATCCAACACGTGTTGGATACCGACATTTTGAAGTCGAAAGAGTGTTCGTGCTTTCTAATCCTGAAGTCCTTCAGCAACTTTTTGGGGTCACAAAACCAAAGCCAACCACAATTAAGGTAACATCTTATTTCATCCCCCAAGGGCTAAAGCCAGCTTTTCTTGCCGCATTAATGTCACAACCATTTTATTTCATTTACCTCCATTTCACTTTGTTTTGGAGACAAATAACTTGCATCCATTTCCCTTACCCTTTTTGACTTTCCCTCACTTATCCAAACAAATAATTAATTATAAGTTCACCTCATTTCACCCCAATTCACATCACTTGGTTCAAAACAAGTAAAGCCTAAAGTAATTTCAAAATATAAGTTGTTACTGATAACATCATTTTTGCTCGTTTTGCGGCAGAGTCATTTATCATGCGTCTTCAATTTATAGTGCGAAAAGTACACCACTATTGATGGGTGGATGGGTGGCTGACCGACAAAAAACTACACCACTACAAAGGAACATCAACAACAAATCAATCTCTCTCTCTGTCTCCTTCTCTCTCTCACTCCCCCCCCCCCCTCGAATTCAAGGATTTTATTCAAGGAACATCAACAATTTTATTCAACTTTTCCAACTTGATGAAATCAAATTGTTGAGCTTTAAACACGAACTTGAACAAAATGCTAAAAAAATCTGAACTTCATGCAGTATGCTATATTAAATCAATTTAATTCCACAAATTCAAGCTCAAATTCATGATCAGAAACAATAAAAGCAAGAAAAATACACAACCTGTAAGTCAAAAGTGTAGGCAATAGGGATCCATTTATTAGATCACTGAGATCCCGATGAGGATCAAATTGTTTCAAATAATCCAATCGAATCTCAACAAGGTCCGCTCCAAGAGCCTTAGCTTCACTAATATTCGTCAACATCTGATCGACCGTATCATCCATCACTGGCACACAAACTAGGGTTGCATCTTTCTTCATTTCACCACTTCCTAATCGGATTTGATTCGCTGAAGAAGCCAACGATTTAGGCTTTTTAAGGACAAATAACAGAAGATATAGGAAAAAGGAAGTCAATATGCGAAAAACTGAAAGTAAAAAAAATGAACACAAGATTGAAGTGAATAATGTTTGGCGGTAAGAGAGAGATGGTGATGCTGAGATTTACCAGAACCCGTGTTGAAGCCATTTATATACTCCTATTCTTAACCGCTCTGAGAAGGAGAACAGAGTTGAGTTCGTTAGGGGGAAGAGAGAAAGAGAGAGAGAGAGAGAGAGGACCCAGGCGGCAACGGAGCGAAGAAAACCAG
>JAODPA010084490.1:0-57812 GCA_025585075.1 Nepenthes mirabilis | reverse complement strand
GTATTTATGCTTCTGTAGGTTTCTGTTAATGATTCGATGCTTCCGCTATATGTTTTCTGGTTTTGGTACATGTCCTAGCAGGCATCTCTCATATGATTCTAGTATAGTAGTTAGGATTGTTAAAGTATGCCATGGATGGCATTTAGGATCATGTATATGTATGTTGTGGATGTGAATTATGATATTTGGTTAGTTGTGTACTTGTACTGATCCTGTGATTGTGTTATGGTCACACGTCTGAGGTTTGGATATCGAGTATACTCTATACTGGGTATTTATAACCGGATGTATTTTGATTTTCATCAAATTTTAGATAGAACTCTGTCAAAGTTTTTACAGAATTTAATGTTTAAAATTTATGGATTCTATTTTGTATTTGTCTAACGGAGGGTCCTATGAAAATTAGGATTTGTTCCATCTCAATTGGTATCAAAGAAAAGCTGACGCCTTAGGAATGATCTGAATGGTGTGTGGAAACTTAGGAAATGATCTTGACTGATTGAATAGGTAGGGATAGACAAGCACTGAATAAATTAGGTTAGAAAATCCTAGGTGTTCTAGCTTGCATAAGTTAAGATTGATTTGAGTTAGGACTTGGTGATTAAGCTGAATGATTAAGTTGATTTACGGTGACCTCAGGTCTAGGATGATCAGTTTGGATTTTAGACTTATGTTTAAGGTAATCTGATCTAAGACCATGATGATTTAGGATAGAAATGGACTGAGATGTAGTAATTAAGCTGAATCAAATCAAGTTGAAGGTTCGGGTATGTGAATAAATTGACTTTGATGGGATATTAAAATGATCTAGTTGGTAAATTGCCCCACTAGAATCGATAATTTGAAAAGAGTGATCTGAATTGCAATTTGTATCATAGGTTTTAAATTATCGAATGAATTACAAAAGAAGTAATGGAATCGATGAGGTGTGTGCTAAGTATAGATGGCATATTAGGCTATACCTGGAAGTCATTAGGTGGATAAGAAAATTAGAGAAAACTGTTAAAAGAGAACATTTGCCTATCTGGTTTACAAATAAAATTGTTGTTGAGGTTGTGCCAAGATCGGCAATAATCTTGAGGATTCAAGTAGAATCAATGATGATATTTGGTGAACTTTAAAATAATTAGAAGTTAATGATTTAATGATTGGGAGTTCTGAAATTGAGATAACCATAAGATAAGTGAAGGATCATTACGAATCGGTCCAGCTATCGGAACAAGTATGGTTATGAAAATATGAAAAGTGAACCCCGATGATTTTGTTTGACATTGATTGAATAGTAAGATATTTGGGTTTTAGTCGGATGATTGCAAAAACTGAGTGGTCTAATTGGGATATGTAAATTAACTTGATAATGGAACATTAAGTTACAAAATGTTAAGGTTTAAATGGTAATTGGAGACTATAATGAAATTTTAGAATGATTGTCTCTGTAGCGTTTTTATGCCAGTTAAATATCTAGAATTTGTGAATTTTGCTTTTGTGATGTTAACCTCTTCATGATCTTTTTGGGTTATGCAGATCCTCTCAGGAATTGAGATGTACTTTAGGATATTTGTGTAATTTACATCTAAAGGATACGATGTCCTACAATTAGGTTATGCATCCTGAACGAAAGGCAAGATTGATTGAATCTAGAATTGGCATTGTGTCTAATGAGAAAATGGGACTGCCTTGTGAAAGTTTGAGGATATGTATTTGGAGGAATAGATCAAGCCGGTTTGTTTTAATGGGCGATTTTGAGACGGATCGAAACTGTCATTAGTCTCTAGAGTTTTGTATGAAATTGAAGGAATATTGATTAAGCGCTATCGAGAAAGCCTTGAACCTTCTAGAAAGTAGGATTAACTAACGGGCCAGGTGATTTAGCATAGATGGTATTGCTCCTGGGAAGGATTAGAATTTTATTAATTCTACATCAATAGGTAATCAGCCACAAATAAAGTGGAGGAGGAGCATATAAATTGAAATTGTTTTGCTATGAGTGAAATTTTGTGAAGAGGCCTTACATGGAGAAATTACGAATACTGCTTTTGGAGGTGATTAATATTCTACAAATCTAAAAGTTTAGCAACTGTAAAATGGTAAATTTTGGCATCTTTTCAAGGAAGGTGGATGTCAAGATCAATTGTTGATATCGAAAGTCTCCACTTGAGAAATTAAAGAATTACTTTGGAGATAATTCTGATCTAATAATCTCAAGGATTATAGGTAGTTTTGTTATGATAGAAAGGTAACCTGAGGAGATCACAAGCGAATTAATCTATTTAAGAATTATAATGATAGACCCTTAAATTGTTAAGGAAACTCTAGGATTATATTTCCTGTATTGCTTGTAAATCAATATCCTTAGGATAAGTGGAAGAGGGATTCCTAGTTGGAATTACCCTTTCGTTGTTCAAAGTCAGTAATTGGAAATCTCTGTTTAAGAAATTATTGATATTGTTTTGGGTGATAGTTTGTCTAATAAATTAAGGGTCAGAATGGTTATGTAATGACTGAAGTTGATTTTGGGATTTTGTGAATGGATAGACATGTCTAATAATTATATCGATGAATTTCAGTATCTCAAAAGAAAACAAGTATCAGTACTGAAAGTGGATGTCAAGGGTCTATTGGCTTAATATGCTTTGGTGCCTTAAGGGACATGAGAAAGGAAAATTACAGGTAGGATCAATCGTTTGGAAAATAGAATACCACATTCCTAGATTGAGAAGTGTAATTGTGTTCAGAATATTGGGATTATGAAAATTTGAATTGGGAAGCCCTTGTGGTTCCATATTAGAACTACCCGTTAATCATGACTATAGAGGATGTGTTCAGGTTTAACCAATGGGCCTATCTGTATGCCAACAAGATCTGAAATTGCTCAGTGTGGGAGTTTTGAAATCTTAAAGTTGCTAAGTGTATAGGTATTGAATTGGGCCATGAATTTGAAGCCACATTGGACCCGTGGTAAATACATAAATTGTAGTTTCTGATCTTGCCACGGTTTGAGGGTTTGTGGGAAGTTATTTCCTTGGTATGGGACTTTGAGATTTTGGGTAACGATCAGAAATTGTATTGAACCTATCGTGACTGTTAGAACTTCTGTTCTGTGGTGAAATTTTTTTTGTTAAATAATTAATTGCATTAAAATTTTAAAAAAAATGTACAAGCAGCTATATTCTTTACCAAGTATATTGCCGACTTGACAAAAGAAAAATAGAAACAGGGAGTCCCCTAAACCATGACTAAAGTCATTAAAAACAAGATTACATTATCGAAATCGACACTCCGTCCAATGCGCTGCAGAATCCACAATGCACTCCGGCCTCAAGACAAAAGAACTCTGGATTCAACAAAGCCACACCGTATGATTGAGAATCTGTGAGAATTATTCTCGTAATATGGATATCTTGAGGGCAATTTTAACCATGGTTACCGTATGATTCAGGTGTTCAGAATGGAATATGTGTTATGGAAATATCGAATTGAGGACATACCAACAAAATGAAGAAGATGTAAGGTACTTGCTTTTGAAGTCTAATTGTGACTTGGAACTTACATTAGAACTTAAATTAAGCTTGATGAAGGAATTTAAAAGCCAAGTTGAATTGGCGTAATAGCAAATTGTTATCGGATGAATTGAACTTGATGAATGATCAGAGCATGTAGCGAAAGAGTGATGAATCTATGTACATAATAAAATTTAAGGTAATGTTCAGAGGAAATGCTCAATCTTGAGGTTTAGTATGAATTAAAATGAAGCATTTTGCTTGTGTAAGATTCGAAACTAAGTTAAAAAAGTAGCTAATGGAATAGATTTGTCTTCAGACTTAGTAGATTTAGATCTTGATAAGACATGTCAAATGATAAAGATTAGAACAATTTGGAGAATTATGGTTTTTCTAGGATAATTGCCTGAATCTGGAAATAATTTGGATATGTTAGGAAGGTTCCTTGATTATAAAATTCAAGGTTCGTAAATTTTGAGGATGAAATTTCTGTAAATAGGGGCGAATGTGAGATCCTGATCTCAAAACGTGATAATTATAGAATAATTATGTGGATGAAAATCATGTTTGGGCTTATGTATAGTGAAAGAATTTGGTACCTAAGTAAAAAGGAGTAAAACTAGCCAAAGGGGGACCAGCGCTCGCCGTGAGCTCGAGTGCTGGTGTGGCATAATTTTACGCAAGAGCCCACTCGAGTGGTGCCTCGGGTGGAGCATGGGCGCGGTAGCCTACGAAGCTGGTACTCGAGCAACGCTCGAGCGCCAGTCGAGGCGATGCCTTGGCCGTGACGGTGCGCTAAAGAACACTCGAGGTGCGCTCAAGCGACCCGATGGGTATAAAAGGATGTGAGATTTTTTCCTTCGCCATTTTTTGGCATCTCCAATAGAGAGGAATGGGAAAGAGGAGTGAAAGGAAAGAGGAGAGGAAGAAATCCGCCCGTTCAACTCCGATCCGAGTAAGAATAACGGTAGATTAGGGTAAGGCAAATGTACCTTGGACATTATCTTTTGTTTTTACTACTTTTCCATATCTCTAAATTTGTATTTACGCTTAAAATCCATAATTCTGCATGTTTACTATAAATAAAGTATATTTCTCGTGATTAATTGACATATTTCATGTTTACCACCATGTACTGTAATATTTACCTCCGATTGCATGCGTAAATCTGTATTTGGTATTCGTTTATCGTCTGGACTGTTTGGCAAAACCCTAAGCATGAAAATAAAGGGATTTAATGGTTTTAATCAAAAATTTCTAATATGTAAAAGTTAATCCGTAACGTGATAATGTCCAGGATGCGATTTATGTCTGAAAAACTTACACTAATTTATACTGCTAAGTTTCTGATGATTTTTGAAACAAAACTGAAGGATTACCAACTATTACTATATATGTTGAAGCAAATTTGAAGGGTTACAAACTATTATGGTAAATTCTGAAGCTAACTGAAGAATTACTGTGAAATTTTGACTAACCTCTGAAACTTAACAAGTTTCCAGTTAAGAAATAAGAAGAAAAATGTTTCCAAACCTAATAATTAGGACCCAGGACTAATATACAGTCAAGTTAGGTTCTCTGGTATGCCTTGGAATATTATGGTGGTAATCGATGATAACTCTATCCATGGAGTTACGCGTGTCCACCCTTCCTCAGGGCATTAGTTTCAGAGGGTAGAATTCAAATGATCCACCATCCTTCAGGAGGTATTAGTACATAATCCACCGTCCTTTGGGAGGTATTATTGTATAATCCCACGAGAAGAAATATCTGTTACTAGCCTTAGATTGTATGGAGTGAACACAATTTATCCTCGATTATTCGCCCCTCTGCTAGTAGGGTCTACTAGTTGAGTCCTTTATTGATAGAAAAAGAAGATTTCTAGAATTTCATAGATTTAATATCAGTTTTTAATTTTTTAGTTTTGCTATACTGTTTTATGATTTTCGAAGCTTGATTTTATCGGTATATGCTTTCTCTATACTCATGCACTTTTCTGCTATTGCCATGATGGAATACTTATTTGTTTTTGTACATATGCATTTATATTCATTTGCATAACTGTTCTGTATAATGAAAATATGGATTATGATTATCGAACTCTATTTATATCGAATTAGGCTTTTCTCATAAATTCTGTATATGTTTATGTTCTTTGACAGTTTCTAAGATATTCTACATTTATATTCTACTAATATTTTCATGATCACTATTTTAATGCATTTATGCTTTATTCCTATTTTCATGACACCACTGTTCTTCTGATTATTGTGATTTCTACTTAGTATATTTATATTTTACATGAAAGCATGAAATATGATTATTGAGACCTATTCACATAATGCTTCTATTCTTCTGATATCATCATTATTTTCTGTCTTAATGAACATATATTCTGCATGAAAGTATTATGTTCTGCATGTTTTGTTACATTGTTGGGCTTCGACTTACTATTTACTATTTTTCCTACTCCAGATAATGCTATAGAGACGATACTGGATGATCAGGCCTAGCTAGAGCTAGCGAGGGGGATCTGGAGCCTTGGAGTTTCTAAAGACTTGGGACTGCAATGATATTATCGTAAATATTTGGATCTTGAAGGAGGATTATGTATAAATGGTTATGATATGTATTATATTCTATTAGAACTGTATTTATACTTCTACAGGTTTCTGTTAAGGATTAGATGCTTCCCTATATGTTTTATTGTTTTAGTACAGGTCCTAGCAGGTATCTCTCACATGATTCTGGTATAATAGTTAGGATTGTTAAAATATGTCATGGATGACATCTGGGATTCTGTGTATGTTTGTTGTACGACGTGAATTATGATATTTGGTTAGCTATGTGATTTTGTTGTGGTCATACGTCTGAGGTTTGGACATTGAGTATGCTTCGTACATTGTATTTATTACAGGATATATTTTGGTTTCCGTCTAATTTTAGATAAAACTCTGGCAAAATTTCTACAGAATTTAATATTTGAAATTTATGGATTCTATTCTGTATTTGTCTGACGGAGGGTCCTATGAGAATTAGGATTTGTTCTATCACACCGTGCATCCAATTAACTTGTAAAAAGGCTTAAGTGCGAAGGAAAGATAGTAATCGCATATATGTTCGGAGGGAAGTTTATAGTGTGTTATGTGATCAAATTATTCTCCCGGATGTAGATATTGTGATTCGAATTGTGGTTGACCTTCCCTCAAATAAATAAGAAACCATAAAACTAGGACCTTCGCTCAAGACACTGAGGCACCCTCAAATATGGATGACGATACTCTTTTATTTATATTTCAACTTTATTTAATTTGGGATTTATGTATTCTTTTATTTCGTCATGATTTGTATGTTATATTGATGTCTCTTGATTATATCCTCGTATTCTTTTGTGAATTTTATGAATTGTGGAAAAGCAACCAGTCGATTGTTCATTGAAATAAAAAGAAGGCGAATTTAGTTGAGAAAATACCTTATGGGGCCTGTGGCATTGGGATCCTGTGTTGTGATTGTTGCAGATTGTCAAAGGTTGGGATTATCAAATGTATTATGTGGTGTATAGTTTTTTGCATAGTTTAACGGCCATATTACAGAGGAAACTATGTCGGATTTTCAGTAGAAAATACAGTCTGTCATAGTTGCCATCTTTGATAGCATGATTTGAAATTGTGAAATAAAGTGATGGCTAAATGGTAAAAACAATTGATGATGCAAAGGGTTATGATCTTTTGATGGTCCAACAAGTATTTTTTCCAAAGATCATAGAGCCATGAGGCGTTTGGCCTAGGAACGATTTATTGATGAGGCCTTTCCTTGAGGAATTTTGCTGAAGTTTATCATAAAAAAGGAATGAGATAATCCTATGGTATTGTAAGTAAATAGACTTGGCTAAGAAATTGCAGAGATAAACCGTATATGTCATTAAGGATAATGGATTCGAGTCCGTGCCAAGGATGATGTATCTTCGATCCTTCCAAGGAGACGCCAAAGGTAAATCACAAGTAGGCTCCATGTTGTGGTAATAGGATATCGCATTCTAAGTTGGGAGACAGAGTCATAATCAAAATATGGGAATCATATAATTTCGAAATGAGAAGTCCTTATGGTTTTGGTTCAAGACGATTAGGACGTGATTATGGATGATGTGTTCAAGCAAATTCGGTCGGATTATCTGTAGATTTTGAGGTTGCTCAGTATTTGGGACTTGAGACTTTGGGTAATAATCTAAAGCTATATCAAATCTATGGGTGATCATTATAATGGTTGTTTCTAATCTGGTTGTAATTTGATGATTTGTGGGAACTGTCTTCATGGTATGGAAATCTTGGGATTGGTTCTAATTATGACCACCGTATAATTTATGTGTTTCGTATGGATTATGTATTTTAGGGCAATGTTGGTTTGATGATATACCAACGAAATAATGAGGATATAAAGTATTTTGGCCTTGAGGGTTGAGTTACGACTTGAGGTTTATGATAATCTTAACCGAAACTCGAGCAGAGAATTTTGGGTATTAGGTTAAATCAAATATGGTGGTGAATTGTAATCGGATGACTTATAGTTAGATGATTAATCAGAGTTGTGCAGTGGAAGCGTGGTAAATCCATTAAGATTAAATTTAAGGATCAAGAAAACTAATCATTTCGAGGCTTAATATTAAATGAAGTTAGAAAATTCTTTCCACCTAAGGTTTTGAACTAGAGTGAATAAGTAATCAATAAATTGGATTGCTTTCAAACTTGAAAAAACTAGCTCCTTGAGGATTAGGGCAATTTGAATGTTTAAGGCTTCCAAAGAAATCATTTAATGCGGAAAGTGACATAGAAATGTTAGGAAGCTTTCCTCCGAGGTTCTTTAGATTTCGAGAACGAAATTTTTATAAGTAGGGGAGATTGTAACGACTTAGGTTCCAAAACCTAGTAATTTATAGTCGTTAAGTTAATATAATTAAGTTTAGGATAAATGGATTAAGGAAAAATGAGGAAAAAATTCAATTCAGATGCAAAATTAGGCACGAGGGGCTCAACTCCTAATCGGTGCTCAAGGCACCATCACGACACATTTAACAGAATGTGTGTGCCCAAAGTGCACCCGAGGCCCCACCTGGTTGTAAAAAACAAAATCGACCGCTTGATGTGCGCTTGATTAGCGCTCAAGCACGATCATTTGATGTGTCTTAGCGCTCGATGGATGCTTGAGCGGTGCTCTAGAAGTTTCCAATCGACTTTATTTTGTTTATAAAAGGAATGGGGAAGGAGAGAGAGGGGGAGGAGAGGAAAACAACATGAGTAGCAGGGGAAGAGAGGAGAAGAAAGGGAAGGGGAAAAGAGGAAGAGAAGAAAAAATCTACCAATTTTGGTCCGATCAAAGTAAGAAAATTTGTCCATCAGGCAAAGGCAAGTGTACCTGTATGCTCTATTTTTGTTATTACTACATTTTTACATCTCTACTTTGGTATTTATACTCTAAATTTCTCTCTCCTTAAGATTCACTTAGTGTAATACATGTTTTTCATGATTTACGAATAGAATTTATCGGTATGATGATGTATTGTTTGATTTTTGTCATCTGGCATGTATTTGGTGATCGAAATATGTCCCAACAGTTATCCTCAAACCCTAACTCGATTCTTTACAAGAATGTTGCATGCTTTCCATGCTTTTCATAATTAAATGGATAAATGTCATTGTTTAAGAATCAATATCATGATTTGTGAGTTCAATTTCGACGATTGGCATAAATTTTGTGTTCGATTTATGTCTGAAAGCTTCGCTTCCAACCCTAACTCGAAATCGGAAGAGTACGGTATTCGTATATGTTGAGATATGAAGAGGAAACACCTTTTGTTAAGTAATGTTAAGCTATGATAAGTTATAGGGGCCTTTGGACAAGTTTTCTCTAAGAAATCGTAACATGTTACGCCGTCCGACATTATTAAGAGCTCCAAGCCTGTTTGATGGCTTGGCCCGGAGCTCACTGGCATGCCAGGGGTATAACCCGGTTCACCAAATGATGTGTGGACCACCTTCCTCGGGGTGTTAATTTTGGAGGACAACGATTAGGCCTAATCGAACATCTTGCCCTCAGGATGTTAATATTAGAGAAGTATGGATCTTCAGATCACAAGAATATGAATTATAGATCTTTGGATCACAAGAATATGATACAATTTGTAATGGAACGGGTCCTATCTTTTAAGACTTTCCATAATAACATACTAAACTAATGCTCCAAATTTAAAATATTAATTTTTGGAAAAAAATAGGCAGAGTTTCTTCTAAAAACTTGGTAAAAACCATATAAGCAACCTGTATAAACAATCCTATAATAAATATAAACCACAAGACCCCAAATTTAATGCACAACACAACTACAATTCATCCACAGGATCATCATATGCCTTGTCATTTATGGATCCAATACAGTACTCGTAACTATTATATTGAATCTAAGATAGATGACATATAAGACCAAAACAAAATCCATAATCCAAAAACAATAATGCGGAAGCATCTATAACCATATATCGATCTGCGGAAGGAAAAAAATAATATTTCCATCACAATATAAAATGTATTACATCATCATAATATACAATGTTTGTTCAAAATCTAATCATATACATTCACAATTTTTCAAAGTCTTCAAAATCGTCAAATGATTTCAAGCTCTCAAGCTTCCTTCCTTCTAGCTAATCCTATCTTCTGTCCATATCTGGCTTCAACTTATCTGGGGAAAAACAGAAAGCAAGGGGTGAGCCAAAGGCTCAGAAAGGTACCATAAAACAAAAACAGGAAATATTTATGTAAAACGTGTAAATACATACGAAGAAAGAAATGCGGAAATATAAACATGCTGTGACAGAACGGATCGGCTGGAGTTCCCCATTTCTTCCCTTTTCCTCTTCCTCCTTCCTCTCTTCCACTCATTCTATTCGTGGTTTTGTCAAGGCTAGCCCCTCTCTCTCCTCCAATTCCTCTTTTAAAACGCAGAGGAAAGGGGTCACGTGCTACCCTCGTGATCAGTGCTCGAGTGCAAATCAAGTGGCCATCAAGTGCTGGTTTTCGCAAATGTGCGCCTGGGTTGGTGCTCGAGCACTGCTCAAGTGCTACCCTCGTAGCCCTATCTCGCTCCCGCCTTGCTTCAGGTGGCCAACGAGGGCACCTTTTTGTAAAATGGTGCTCGTCGAGGCCCTTCCTATTTTTGCCAATTTTGCCTCATTTTGCTTCGGTATCAAATTTTTCACCATACTTAAGCCCGAACATGATTTTCATCTACATAATTATTCCATAATTATCGCGTTTTGGGATCTAGATCTCACACTCTCCCCCACTTACAGAAATTTCATCCTCAAAATTTAACGATCATTGAATTTTCAGAATCAAGGAACCATATTAATATCTCCAACTCATTTCTAAATCAGGATCGTTATCCTAGAAAACCATAAACATCATAATTGCTTTGATCCTCATTATTTGATGCGTCCTTTCCAGATCAAAATTTACTAAGTAAGAAGGGAATCCTATTTCATTTCATATTAATCCTCAAGATTGAGCATTTCATCTGAACATTAATTTAAACCTTGTCATATGCATAGGTTCATCGCTCTTCTGCTACGTACTTTGATCAGTCATTTAGTTTCGAATTATTCGATTTTAGTTTACCATCACTATTACAAGCTGGCATTTCAATTCTTTTACCGAGCTCAGTCAAAATCCCAACATAAATTTCAAAGTACAATTAGACTTCAAAAGCAGGATCCTCTACATATTTATCCATTTGTTGGTATGTCATCAAATTGACATTTCTGTCAGACACATATTCTGTTTCAAACACCTAATTTACGCAATAGCCTGGATCAAAACCAATTTTTAGATACCCATTTCACAGAAACAATCCTCAATTCACCATAGAATAAGAAGCCCTAGCTGTAATAGTCACCATAGGTTCAATACAATTTCAGATCGTTACCCAAAATCTCAAGTCCTTAATAATTAACAACCTCGAAATCTCAAAGTCTCACACCAAGGAAACAACTTCCCACAAACCCTCAAACTGTAGCAAGATCAGAAGCTACAATTTATACAGTTACCACGGTTTTAATATGGCTTCAAATTCATCACCCAATTCAATTCCTATACACTTAGCAACTTTAAGAACTCATCGGTATATTAATGAGTCTACTGATTCAACCCAAACACGTCATTTGAAATCACCATGGGTGGATCATTTAATTGTTTTTAAAACAAGACCACAGGGCTTTTTATTTCCAATTTCATGACTTCCACACTTTAGACATGATTTTTTTTCCCAACTTAGGAATGCAACACCCTATTACTTCAAGTAATTGACCTTATCCATAGATTTACTTCAAGTATCAAAGCTATAGACCCTTAACATTCACGATTAGTACTGATTTTTGTTCCCCTTCAAATTACAAAAGTTCATATTTACAATCCTTAGGCAGGTCTATCCGCTTACAAAATCTCAAGGTCGACTTCAGTCATAACATAACCACAAATTCTCCCAAGACAAAGCTATCACCCAAGATCGTCTCCACAATTTCTTAAATAGAGACTTCCAATTACTGATTTCAATCAATGGAAGAACAATTTTTAACTAGGAATTCCTCTCCTAGTTATCCCAAGAGTGTCAATCCACAAGCGATACAGGAAAACACAATCCTTAAACAGATTAATCCGCTCGGGATCTCCTAAGGTTACTTTTCTATTTTGATATATTTACTTTAATCCTTAAGATTATCATATCAAAATTATCTCCAAAGCAATTCTACAATCTCCCAAATGGAGGCTTCCTGTAATGGCCCAAATCCTAGAATAGAAAAAAAAAATCTCCGATGTCAAGTTACAATTACAAAGGATGGTGATCTGGTCAACAAAGTGTTGACCGGAAGGCGTGAAGAAGGCGTAATCCGGTCAATGTAAAATGTTGACCAGAAGGCGTGAAGAAGGCATAATCCAGTCAACGTAAAATGTTAACCGGAAGGCGTGAAGAAGGCGTAATCTGGTCAACGTAAAATGTTGACCGGAAGGTGAGATCCAGTCAACATAAAATGTTGACCGGAAAACGAGAATGGATGGAAGGACGGGAAAGAGGAAAGAAATCTGGTCAACACCAGTTAGTTGACCGAATGTATTTAAATGAGAAACATGAATCCGGCCAAGGTCAATTAATAAGAAAATTTAATGAGGAAACTCTTCGAAAAAGTAAGGCCATAAATAACTTAGAAATTAATGAGAAACTCTTGGTATGTAAAGTCATAAATAATATACTCCGAAACATCCCCTTTAGTGAGACCAAACCAAACGACGGCCGCCAGACCAAAGGCCTATAAATAAGAACTAGAGGGCATGCAAATGAGGCACACAATAGAGTTTTCTAGTATAGGAAGATCAAAAGTTCAAGGCGAAATAGAAGAAATCCAGGCAAGAGTACTCACCCCTGTTTTTTTAAAGTTCATGATTATGCATGTTTGCTACGCGAGTATATATGATATTCTTATGAAATTATGTATGTATGATGTTTGTTCTGTTCTTGTGATTTATCGTTCTTAATTGCATGTTTAAAAGAAACCCTGATATTCATGGTGTTCGATTTTATTCTGCTTGAAGTATATGATTAATTGTCGACCTATATGAACTCTGATAATTCTATGTTTAAAGAAAAGACTTCTAACTTTTAAGAAAAAGAGCTTCAGATTTTGAATGATTAAGAACTCCGGCTTTTAGAGCTTCGGACTTTAAATGGAAATGAAGAGCTTCGGATTTTGTATAACTAAAGAACTCCGGCTATTTGAGGTTCAATTTTTAATAGAATTAGAACTCTGGCTTCTGAACTATGGCTTTTGTTGAAAAATAGCTCCGGCTTTTGAACTCCGCCTTTTTAAGAAAAGAAATCCGCCTTTTGAAAAAGAACTTCGGATTTTAGAGCTCCAGATTTTAAAGAAAAGGAACTCCGACCTTTTGAACTCCGACCTTTTGTGAAAACAACCCCGACTTTTGAGAAAAGACCTCCGATTTTAAGGAAAATGGACTCCGGCTTCTAAGATCAAGGCTATAAGAATAAGAAAAATGTATGTAATCCGGACAGCAAGTAGAACTCCATGACTTTCAACTTTTGAACTATGATGGATGGCCATGAAAAGATATCAACTATGAACCGAGTTTCCATTAAACTTGCTGTTAAAGATGGATGAAGCATATTGGAGTGACACTCGAGGACTGCCTCCTGGGCCACGGGGGGAGACTTTTGGTGGTATAAGACTTTTGAACTACGGTCCCATATGCCAGGTTAAAGGCAGTACCTCCCACCCTGGGGAGCATAATGAGGGGATATGGCCTTAAGTTGCGGGGTTACGCACAACCCTTCCTCGATGTTGCCCGCTCCCGTCCGGTCCCTAAAGATGACAAGAATTTTCAATGGTTTTTATGAGTTTTCCGAAGACAAGATAATAAGAAAAAGAATAAGAAAATTTCGAAATAAGGAAAAAAATGATATGATGATTTTTGTCTGCTAAGTTATGTTATGAAACTCTATTTTGATCTGTTTATACATATATATGCTTACGTTTTCTGCATGTGAGTATTCTGCTGGATTTTGTAGCTCACTCTTGCTATTTTCAGATGAATAAAGGCTTATGGAGGACGAAATTGTGTAAGACCATATGATGTTGCTTGATGACATAGCTGGCCGGAGCTGATCAATGAAGAGCTTAAGTTATTTTCCTTTTTATGTTTTGAGAAGACTTGTAAAATGATTTCGCTGTTTAAGAATCTATGGATGTTAGTATGCTTCCATGATTACTTTTTGGATATTGAAATTGAAAAGTCTAGTAAGCATCTCAGGCATTTTAGGTCCGTCTAACCTTAGTATTGGCCAGCTTTGTATGAAATTAAAACTGTAAGGCCAACTCATGTAGTTCGGCCTCTTGAAATCATGTGTTTAAATGAAAGGTTTATGCATATGAAAGAAAAGAAAAATTTTTTTGTCCACCTAATTTTATCCATTAATTTACTTTAAGGCAAGGATTTAGGCTTGACGGCGGCTTTATGTGGTAGAATAAGGCCATTCCGTCACAGTTGGTATCAGAGAAAAAGAACTGAGATGCTTTAGGTTAATTTGAATCAACACGGAAACTCAGGACATGATCAGTTAAGGCAAGAAGAGGGTTAGCTTTATTTATGCTTTGGACGGAGACAATTGTGATAGCTATCTTTAGACTAATTGACTAACGAAGATGCTCTTTTCAGACATTAAAATCGTCCCTGAAGTCATGTCTAACAGAGGAAGGCGAAATGTACAGATTAACAACTCTACGGATCGGGAGGCAAGGTACTTGAACTTGTTAGACAGAATGGCTGAAGTTATAGAAGCCTTGACTTCACCAACTCTACCAACTCCGGTGACCACCCCAATTCCTGTCTATCAAGAGAGGTCGGTCTATGATCGTTTTACCAACGAGCGAGTTCCTGAGTTCTCAGGGGAACCCGACCCATTGAAGGCAGACACTTGGATCCAATGACTGAAGAAGGTATTTGTTGTAATTAAGTGTCCTACTGGAGACATTGTTTATTATGCCACCCATAAGCTGATGGGTGAGGCCCACCACTGGTGGGAAATGCAGAAGAGAGTTTTCAATGTGCCAGACCAGGATATTAGTTGGGAAATATTTGAAGCAACATTTTGGGAGAAATATTTTCTTACTAATCTTCGTGGATAGAAGGAGGATGAATTCCTTCGCCTAAGGCAGGGTACTCGCTCTGTGGCGAAGTACGATGCAAAGTTTGCGGAGTTATCTCGCTATGTTCCTTATATGGTGGAAGACCAGGAGAGGAAGGCTAGGAGGTTCTTTCAAGGATTAAGGGACGATATTAGGAGTCACCTTTCCACTCTAAAGTTGGCCACGTACAGAGACGTATTAGAAAGGGCTATCATCTATAAGAAGGAGCTGGATAGAGGAGTAGTTCTCAGGCAAAGGACTTTTAGTCAGATTTCAAGGGCCAGTGCTAGTGGAGGCCCTTCTAAGAAAGCGAGACCATTGAGGTCAAGTGGGGAATAAGCCAATGTGTACAGATTTTCCGGACTCTGGCTAGTAAAGCATGTGATCATTGTGAAAAATCACATGAAGGGAAGCCGTGCTATAAGAAGCTGGGGGTCTGTTATAACTACGGCCAAGCTGGACATATGATCAGGGATTGTCCACTTGCCAAACAAGTCCCAGGATTTAAACCTCCTATTCCAGCTAAGGTGTTTGCCGTGTCTACAAAAACCTCTACGGAGGTAGTGGAAGGTACACTTTCTATTTGTGGCACTTCTAGTCATGTATTCTTTGACTCCGAATCCACCCACTCATTTATCTCCCATGAATTTGTAAAATATCTTACTACCCTCCCTCAAGTTCTTTACTGCCCTTTGATGGTCGCCTCACCCACAGGGTCGTCCGTAATTTTAAATGTGGTATATTCAGAGTGTCCGATAGAATTAAATAAATGCATGATGCCTGTTAATCTGGTTTTGCTGGAAATGAAGGGCTTTGATGAAATCCTGGGAATGGATTGGTTAGCAAGGTATCATGCCAGCATTGATTGTTTCTGAAAAAGAGTAGATTTTGCCATCCCTGGAAACAAACCCTTCTATTTTCAGGGAGTCCGGCGTAAAGAAATATCTTGCTTCATTTCAGCCCTCCATGCCCGACACTTGATTGGTGATCGGTGCCAAACTTATCTAGCCTTTGCTAGTGTGACTACTGAGGGTCAAGGGACTCTAGCCAAAGAGATTCTTGTGGTACGGGAGTTCGAAGACCTATTTCCTGATAAGTTACTTGGGCTACCACCCAAGCAGGAGCTAAAATTTGGAATAGAATTGGTGCCAGGGTCAGCACCAATACCCAAAGCACCATATAGAATGGCGCCGGTAGAACTGAAAAAGTTGAAGCAGCAACTACAAGAGTTGTTAGATAAGGGTTTCATTCGGCCGAGTGTGTCTCCATGGGGCGCGCCGGTTCTGTTTGTAAGAAAGAAGGACGGAACCTTGAGGTTATGCGTGGATTATCGTGAACAAAATAAAATTACCACCAAGAACAAATATCCTTTGCCAAGGATTGACGACCTCCTTGATCAGTTACAAGGAGCTTGTGTATTCTCAAAGATCGACCTTAGATCCGGATATCATCAGCTTCGGATTAGAAAGGATGATATAGCAAAGACTGTGTTCCGGACTAGATATGGGCACTATGAGTTTGTGGTGATGCCTTTTGGGTTAACTAATGCTCCAGCCGTATTTATGGATTTGATGAACTGAATTTTTCAACCATACCTGGACAAGTTTGTGATCGTCTTTATTGACAACATCCTTGTGTATTCAAAAAGCTATGAGGAACATGAGGAGCATTTACGGACTACACTCCTGATCCTTAGGGAACACCAGTTGTTCACCAAACTGAAAAAGTGTGAATTTTGCTTAGAGGAAGTGGGATTCCTTGGACACGTCATCTCCAAGGAAGGGATTTTCATCGACCATAAGAAAGTGGAGGCAGTGGTAAAGTGGAACCGGCCAACCTCTGTGACCAAAGTACAGAACTTCTTAGGCTTGGCCGGATATTACAAACGGTTTGTGAAAAACTTCTCCCAAATCACCCTACCACTCACGCAACTAACAAGGAAAAATGCAAAGTTTGAGTGGACCAATGATTGTGAAGGGAGTTTTCAGGCGCTTAAAGACCGGTTAACTTCTGCTCCGGTCCTGACTATTCCAAATGGATCAGGAGGACTGATTGTTTATTGCGATGCCTCAAAGATTGGGTTGGGCTGTGTTTTAATGCAACACAGAAAGGTAATCACCTATGGGTCGCGACAGTTGAGGGATCATGAAAGGAATTACCCAACTCACGATCTGGAATTGGCTGCAATAGTGTTTGTATTGAAAATCTGGAGGCATTACCTGTATGGTGAGAGATTCTTGGTCTATTCCGATTATAAGAGTTTAAAGTATTTATTCTCTCAAAAGGAACTGAACATGAGGTAGAGAAGGTGGATTGAATTCATGAAGGATTATGACTATGAAATTCGATACGAATCAGGTAAGGCCAATGTAGTCGCCGATGCACTAAGTCGGCAACCTGGTATTTTGGCTAGAATGCAAGTCAAGCAAATGGAGATGCTGGACTATTTCATGTACTATGATATCCAGCGATATGTGCAAGGAAAGCAGATGATTTTGGCGTACCATCAGGTCCAGCCAGAGGTGATAAATGAGGTAAAGGGAGGTCAGGCGAATGATTCTTTCCTTGTAAAAATCATGAGTGAGCTAGACAAAGATTCCTGAAATGATTTTCATGTTAAGCCGGATGGAGCATTAAAGGAGAAAATTTTTAAGGAAGCCCATCGATCCCGATATACGATACACCCAGGAGCCAATAAGATATACCAGGATTTGAAGAAAACATTTTGGTGGAGGAATATGAAGAGGGATATTGCAGCTTACGTGGAAAAGTATCTTATATGCCAACAAGTAAAGGCCGAAAGGAAGCAGCCGTCTGAGTTATTGTAACCAATTCCATTTTCAGGCTGGAAATGGGAAGATATTGCCATGGACTTTGTGATCGGACTGCCAAGGACACCAAGGAAACTTGATGCTATTTGGGTTATTATTTATCGGCTAACAAAGTCAGCCCATTTTCTGGCAATCCGGACGACATACTCCCGTGATAAATTAGCCCAACTGTACGTAAATGAGGTTGTCAGACTTCATGGTGTGCCTACCTCTATTGTATCAGATAGAGACCCTCACTTTGTTTCACAGTTCTGGAAAAGTCTAAATGAAGAATTGGGGACCAAATTAAAATTTAGTACTGCTTTTCATCCACAAACTGACAACCAGTCAGAGTGGGCTATCCAGATCCTTGAGGATATGTTAAGGGCCTCGGTCTTAGAGATGAAGGGGACTTGGGATAATTCTTAACCTTAGCAGAATTCGCTTATAATAATAGTTACTAGGCCAGCATAGGCATGGCTCCTTTTGAGGCCTTGTATGGAAGAAAATATAGATCACCGATTCACTGGGAGGAGAACGGGGATAAAAGGATTTTGGGTCCTGATATTGATAAAGAGACGGCGGAAAAGATAAAGTTAGTGCATGAGAATCTCAGAGTAGCCCGGAGCAGACAAAAGAGTTACGCAGACCGGAGGATATCTGCTTTAGAGTTTGAAGAAGGAAATTTTGTATTCCTAAAGGTATCGCCATCCAAGGGGACTTACAGATTCGGGGTAAAAGGAAAGCTGAAGCCACAATTTATTGGCCCTTTTGAGATTATAGAAAGGATTGGAAAAGTAGCCTACAGACTTGCACTACCTCCAAGCTTGGTAGAAGTACATGACGTGTTTCATGTATCAAAGCTTCGGAAGTATGTCCATGATACTACTCATGTAATTGAGTTTGAGCCTTTGTCAACTGATAAGGACTTGTCCTATGTAGAGGAACCAATACAAATCTTGGATCGAAGGGAGCAGAAACTACGCATCAAATCAATCTCTTTAATAAAGGTACTCTGGAAAAATTACTCACCTGAAGAAGCAACTTGGAAACGAGAGGAAGAGATTCGAAACAAATACCCCGAATTGTTTTCTCGAGGTTAGTTACTTTATTTAAAATTTTGAGGACAAAATTTCTATAAATGGGGAAGATTGTAATGGCCCAAATCCTAGAATATAAAAGAAAAATGCCCGATGTCAAGTTACAATTACAAATGATGGTGATCTGGTCAACAAAGTGTTGATCGGAAGGCGAGAACAATTACAAAGGATGGTGATCCGATCAACAAAGTGTTGACCGGAAGGCGTGAATAAGGCATAATCCAGTCAACGTAAAATGTTGACCGGAAGGCGTGAAAAAGGCGTAATCCGGTCAACGTAAAATGTTGACTGGAAGACGTAATCCAGTCAACGTAAAATGTTGATCGGAAGGCATGATCCAGTCAACCTAAAATGTTGACCGGAAAACGTGAATGGATGGAAGGACGGGAAAGAGGAAAGAAATCCGGTCAACGCCAGTTAGTTGACCGGAATTTATTTAAATGAGAAACATGAATCCGACCAAGGTCAATTAATCAAAAAATTTAATGAGAAAACTCTTCGAAAAAGTAAGGCCATAAATAACTTAGAAATTAATGAGAAACTCTTGGTATGTAAAGTTATAAATAATATACTCCGAAACATCCCCCTTAGTGAGACCAACCCAAACAACAGCCACCAGACCAAAGGCCTATAAATATGAACTAGAGGGCGTGGGAATGAGGCATGCAATAGAGTTTTCTAGTAAAGAAAGATCAAAAGTTCAAGGTGAAGTAGAAGAAATCCAGTTAAGAGTACTCACCCCAATTTTTTTAAAGTTCATGATTATGCATATTTGCTATACGAGTATATATGATATTCTTATGAAATTATGTATGTGCGATGTTTGTTCTGTTCTTGTGATTTATCGTTCTTAATCACATGTTTAAAGAAACTCTGATATTCATGGTGTTAGATTTTATTCTGCTTGAAGTATATGATTAATTGTCGACCTATATGAACTTTGATAATTGCATGTTTAAAGAAAAAAGACTTCAAACTTTTAAGAAAAGGAACTCCAGCTTTTTGAACTCCGGCCTTTTGTAAAAACAACCCCGACTTTTAAGAAAAGACCTCCGATTTTAAGAAAAATGGACTCCGGCTTCTAAGATCAAAGCTATAAGAACAAGAAAAATGTATGTAATTTGGACAGCAAGTGGAACTCTACGACTTTCGACTTTCAAATTATGACGGATGGCCATGAAAAGATATGAACTATGAACAGAGTTTCCATTAAACTTGCTGTTAAAGATGAATGAAGGATATTGGAGTGACACTCGAGGATTGCCTCCTGGGCCAAGGGGGAGACTTTTGGTGGCATAAGACTTTTGGACTACGGCCCCATATGTTGGGTTAAAGGCATTACCTCCCACCCTGGGGAGCATAATGAGAGGATACGACCTTAGGTTGTGGGGTTACGCACAACCCTTCCTCGATGTTGTCCGCTCCCGTCCGGTCCCTAAAGATGATAAGAATTTCCAATGGTTTTTATGAGTTTTCTGAAGACAAGATAATAAGAAAAAAGAATAAGAAAATTCCGAACTAAAGAAAAAAATAATATGGTGATTTTCGTCTGCTAAGTTATGTTATGAAACTCTGTTTTGATCCGTTTGTACATATATATGCTTACGTTTTCTGCATGTGAGTATTCTGTTGGGCTTTGTGGCTCACTATTGCTATTTTCAGATGAAGAAAGGCTTATGGAGGATGAAATTGAGTAAGACCATATGATGTAGCTTGATGACATAGCTGGCCGGAGCTGATCAATGAAGAGCTTAATTTATTTTCCTTTTTATGTTTTGAGAAGACTTATAAAATGATTCCGCTGTTTAAGAATCTATGGATGTTAGTATGCTTCCGTGATTACTTTTTGGATATTGAAATTGAAAAGTCTAGTAAGCATCTCAGGCATTTCAGGTCTGTCTAACATTAGTATTGGCTGGCCTTGTATGAAATTAAAACTGTAAGGCCAGCTCATGTAGTTCGGCCTCTTGAAATCCTGTGTTCAAATGAAAGGTTTATGCATATGAAAGAAAAGAAAAATTTTTATGTCCACCTAATTTTATCCATTAATTTACTTTAAGGCAAGGATTTAGGCTTGATGGCGGCTTTATGCGGTGGAATAAAGCCGGTCCATCACACTTTCGATATCAACTATCGATCTTAACATTTACCTCCTCCGAATCACATCAAGATCTGCCTATCACAGCCTTTAACATTTAGGTTCACAAGACATTAATTTCCTCCAAAGCATTAACCATAAATCTTTAAGGCGAAACCTCATCACAAGGTCTCAGTTTCGAGTGAAATAACTTTCATCCCACAGACTCCTACCCCAATTTGCTTGTGGGTAACTACCTATCGATGCAGACTAACAAAATCTTAATCTTTCTTAAAAGTCTTACCACTTATGAAAACCTTTCGGATTCCTTCGTTAATCCTACTTTCCAGAGACCTTAAGGCTTATTCAACAACTTCTAACCAATACTCTTCTGATTTTGCACAAATCCTGACAGACTAATGCCAATTCCATTTGCCTCTAAACCGCCCATTAAGACAAACAAGCTTGATCTATTCCTCCAAATACATACATTCGCAACATTCTCGAAGAGTCATCTACTGACTTTAAAAAGGGCAGTCCATTTTCAAATTAGACTCAACATCTATCCTCAATCTGATCGACTTTGCCTATCGTTCAGAATGCATAACCTAATTATAGGGCATCGCATCACCTCGATACTATTTACACAAGCATCCTCAAGCACATCTCAATTCCTGAGAGGATCTGCATAACCCAAAAAGATCCTGAAGAGATTAACATCACAAAAGCAAAATCAGCAAATTCTAGATTTTAACTTGCATAAAAACACTACTGGGACAATCATTCCAAATTTTCAACACAATCCCCAATTACTATTGAAACCTTAATAGTTAGTAACCTAATGTTCCATTGTCAAGCCAATTTATTCATTCCAGTCGGACCACTCAACTTTTCACAAGAATCTAACAAAAATCGATGGACCTTACCGTTCAATCAACCTCAAACAAAATCACAGGGTTCTCCTTTCATATTTTCATAACTGTACTTGTTCCGATAGTGGAACCAATTCGTAGTAATCCTTCACCTATCTTACGAATATCTCAATCTCAAAGACTCTCAATCATCAAATCATTAACTTCTGATTATTTTAAAGTTCACCAAATATTCTCATCGTTTATACCTGAATCCTCAAAATCATTTCTGATCTCAACATAACCTCAACAGCAACTTTATTTGCCAATCAAGTAGACAAATCTTCTCTTTCAACAGTTTCCTCTCATTTCCTTATCCGCCTAATGACTTCCAGGTATGGCCTAATATGCCATCTACATTTAGCACACTTCTCATTACATAGTTTGCAAATATCAGCATATTAGTTTCATTACTTCTTTTGCAACTCATCTGATAATTTAAAACTTATGATCCAAATTACAATTCAGATCACTTTTTTCATATCATTAATTCTAGTGGGGCAATTTTGCTAACTAGATCATCTTAACATCCCATGAAAGTTAATTTATTCACAAACCCAAATCGGACATTGAAATTCATAATTCCTTCAGACGAGGATTACACCTCATGGGTTGACACCATCAGATTTTATTATGGAATTTGGAACACATATAAACTCATTCCCTGGTCATTATTAACTTGCTTCACCTTTTAGCCATCTAAAAACGTTACATAAAGGGAAGGGTCCCTTTTTTTTAAAAAAATAAAATTCAATTACTACCAGAAATATCCTAAAAGATGAGGTGTGACACCAAGTAACCCACTATCAGCCTTGCCTTCGTTAGCTGGCTGAACTTTGTCTGGACAATCAAGAACCTTAATTACTTTATTTAATACTCTAAGCTCAATTCATTGACTGTTCTCCGGGACTTAATTATAAACCAGAACGAGCCAAAATGCCTTACCTTATCTCAAAACAGTTCCACCTGAACCTTCAACCTATTTTGATTTTGCATAATCACTAAACCTTGGTCCATTTCTATCCTAAATCATCTTGGCCTTAGATCAAATGACCGTAAACATAAGCCTAAAATCCAAACTGATCAACGTAGACTTGAGACCACCATAAATCAATTTAATTATTCACTTTAATCACTAAGTTCTAGCTCAAGTCAATTCTAACTTATGCAAGCTAGAACACCTAGGATTTTCTAGCCTAACTTAATCATCCTATATTAATACCTACTGATTCGGTCAGTCAGAATCATTTCTTAAACTTTTATATATGATTCAAATTATTCCTAAGGTATCTCGTTTTGTCTAATACCATTTGTGATAGAACGGATTAGATAGATTTTCCCCTTTCTTCCCTTTTCCTCTTCCTCCTTCCTCTCTTCCTCTCATTCTTCTTCATGGTGCTATCGAGGCTAGCCCCTCTCTCTCCTCCAATTCCTCTTTTAAAACGTAGAGGAAAGGGGTCATGTGTTGCCCATATGACTAGTGCTCGAGCGCCCATCAAGCGGCCATCGAGCATTGGTTCTTGCAAATGTGAACCTGGATTGGCGCTCGAGCACTAGTCATCGGTGAGGATAACCATTCGGACATATTTCGATCACTAAATACATGCCAGATGACAAAAATCATAAAATACATCATCATACCGATAAATGCTATTCATAAATCAAGAAACACATGCATTACACGAAGTGAATCTTAAGAAGAGAGAAATTTAGAGTATAAATACAGAAGTGGAGATGTAAAAAATGCAGTAATAATGAAAATCGAGCTTAGAGGTACACTTGCCTTAGCCTGATGGATTGATTTTCTTACTCTAATCGGACTGGAACTGGCAGATTTTTCCTTCTCTTCCTCTTTTCCCCTTCCCTTTCTTCTCCTCTCTTCGCCTGCTTCTCATGTTGTATTCCTCTCCTCCCCCCTCTCTCTCCTTCCCCCTTCAATTTATAAACGAAATAAAGTCAGTGGGAAGCTTCTAGAGTGCACTTGAGTGCTAAGACACATCAAAGGATAACGCTCATGCACTAGTCGAGCACACCTCGAGCGGTTGATTCTATTTTTTGCACTTGGGTGGCACCTTGGGTGTGCTTTGGGCACACACATTCTATTAATTGCACCCCAAGGGTGCCTTGGATGTGCTTTGGGCACACACATTTTGTTAAACGTGCTTGGTTTGCACCTCGAGCGCCGATCGGGCGTCGAGCCACTGGTGCCTTATTTTACGTATGAATTGAATTTTTTTCTCATTTTTTCTTAATCCATTTATCCAAAACTTAATTATATTAACTTAATGATTATAAATTACTAGGTTTTGAAACCTAGGTCGTTACAATCTCCCCCACTTACAAAAATTTTATCGTCAAAATTTAACAAACCTCGAAGGAAACCTTCCTAACATTCCTAAGTCACTTTCCTCATTAAATGATTTCCTTGGAAACCTTGAGCATTCAAATTGTTCTAACCCTTATCACCCAATATGTTTTATCCAAATCTAAATTTATCTTTTTTATTTGGTAAGTAAGTAAATTGTATTAAAAAGAAAATAGAATACAAAGTCTATGTTCTTTCTCCAAGTATTTTTTCGACTTGAAGTGAGAACAAAGACGTTAGGGTATACCCCGAGCAACATGAACATATCATGAAAACAAAGAAACAAAATAAAGGGATAATCAATCATCTTAATCGGCCTATTGCCTACACATAATCATGAAAATTACAGGACTCTAGAGTAGACCTTTAATAAAGTAAATGACATTTATGATCAATCCCAAAAGGCAGTTTGCAGCTTGGATGAAACCAAAACAAGACAGCATATAAAGACCACAGTCTTATCTATAGCTCCCTGTCTCAGCCAGTATTCCGGCTATTGCCTTTGTCTAAAGAGCCCTTGAAGTTCTTGGGAGTGGACTTTCGATGACTCTGGGACTCGGCTTACTTCCAAGTTCCAGCCTGCTTGGAAGGAGAAGTGCTTACTTGATTAACATTTTCCTGAGCGTGATTGGAATACGGACCATTGACTCTCTTGTCAGACAGCCTCTATGAGTGATCGGAGAAGTCAAGAGTTGGGAGGAGGCTCACTTCAGAGGCAGATTCATCAACTATAGGAAGGCCCACCACTAAGCCACCCCGTTGGATAAAGTTACAATTCAAGAATTTAGCCTCTATTTTCAAAAGAGTATTTAGAAAACCATAAACAACCTTCTTCCCATCAGGGGATAAGGAAGCAATATATGGCCAAGTAGTCTTGGCAACCACCAACATTCTAATGGCTTCAAATAATGCACCTGAGAAGTTGTCCTCAACCGCCACAACAGAGGAGAAGAAGCTTTGAACTCAGCCCTTGCCTCTTCAGTTTTAGCTAGCAAATATTTTTCTTTGAGATCACTTACTGTTTGCCTTCCTTTCGGAGTCAAAGAATCAAGATATGTCTGAATAATGTCTGCCTCTAGCAACATCTTGGGGGCATTAATCATTGGATCGTGAAAATCGTCCTCATCTTCCACAACCTCCTCAACCTGATCAGAAGCAGTCATGGGATTGCTAGCCAGGAACCGTTGGCTGCCCGAAGCATAATAAACCTACATCATCCTAGGTGCATCTGGAGGGCCTGCATCATAAACCCTCCTAGAAACAGCACACTGAATATCTTGGAGTAGAATTCTTAGGTTCTCAGGTTTAAGCTCATAAGCATTATCTCCCACTAAGGTATCTGAGCTAACAGCAGCCCTAGAGTGGACAGAATTGAGCTTCTCATTCATAGCCAGGGTCGCTCCGTAAGGAATCTCATCAATCTTGTAGCATGATTGATGAAATTGACAATCATTAATACTAGGTTTAGCATGAATTGGGTTACAGAGGGGCATTTTAATTTGGAGGAGCTCATCCTCCACCCCGTCCCTATTTCTAGCCTCATAACTATCCACATTCTTGCAATCCATCTCAATTTTCTAAAAGGCATCAAATGTATTGGAAATAGGATGATTACCCGTATCTGGATTAGCCTTATAGGGGGTTACGGAGGCAGGGCTTTCCTTATTGACCTTACGACGAGAAGGAACGCACAATGAATCTGGTAGAATTCTACCAGTAGGCTTGAAGATTGTGGCAGTTTTACATTGGGCTTCTAACTAAATACCTTGGCTACAATGTTTAGGCTTCCATTGGTAGTCAATTCGAATATCAGTCAACATTTGATCAGGAAGCTCTACTGAGCTCCCTGTCCTAATACGCAATTGAGCAGGCAAAGGAGCATCTGCTTTAACTTCCACACAAACACGGGCATGGCTCATCCTTTCCATCTTCTCTGTGAGATGGTCCAGTTGTGTTGGCTTGCCCACCATTCTCGCAATCCAGCTCAATCCCAGTGGAGTCCATAGTTCCAATGGTACATTTGATAAAGTGATCCAAATTGAAAATAATTTGTGCTCCTCTTTAAACAGAGGCATACTCGGTTTCCATTTCTTAAGAAACAGGGGATGCTCAGTGAATGCCCAGGGACCACCCTCAAGGCATTTCTCGAGCATCTTACATGAAGAAAAGCAAAAGAAAAAGAAACCTTGGTTAGTGCTCGCCACATGCTGTAGCTCAAATCGGACCCAGATTTTCCTAGCAATGTGGTTGATAGCATGAAAGTGCAAAGGTTGCCATAGAAGTAACCAACCAGAGTATTTCCCCACATAGCCTCTCCTTGCTTGATGACTTCAGGAGGAGGAGTAAAAACCACATTATCCCCAACCTCGAACTTAGGCGAAAAGTATTGCATAGAAGACTTACCTCCAACGATGCTCTGCTTTATCACTGAGGACCAAGAAACTTTTGGAGGGCTAGCACTAGAATCCATAGGAGGCTTTGAATTAGGTTTATTCAACCGCCCCAAAATCGCAGAATCGACTTCAGCAGCATAGATGGGAGCCAATTCAGGACATGGATTTTTTACCTCACGCAAGGCTCTGACACCAGACATTCTACAATAGTTGGATTCAGAAGCTGTGGACAAGGGGAGACTAGCAGCTTTAGGACCGAATAATTGGGGATAATTGGAAGCAACAAGAGACCCCATAGAACCTTCAGATTGCAAAGAATCAAAAGTAGAAGTAGAAACAACGGCTCGAATTGATGAGGGAGGATGAGAAATAGAAAGGGATGGAAGGACCTCAGTTGACTGGGGAGAAGAGTGAGAGATTGATGGCATAACAGTTACGGAAGATACACCAGGAGGATCGATTGAGGAAATTTGAATGAGATTAGAGGGAGGAGGAGATTTGAGGGTAGAGAAAATTTCAAGATTAGAGGAAAAGGGGCAGAGGAAGGGGCGGAGCCAAAGAGAATGGTGTTTCGGTTGAGGTGAAGAGATTCTGACGGCCCAGAGGGGCTAGCCATAGTTGGCTGCGCCGGCAGGGGAGGTGGAAAATGACGGGAGGAGCGGGGAAGGCAACGGCAAGAAATAGGGTTCGAATTTGAAATAGAGAGAGAAGCTTCACCTTCTCTCTTCATTTCCCTTTCACCAAATCTAAATTTATCAAGTCTAAGAGTAACCAAATCCAGTAATTACTTCTTCAACCTAGTTCAAAACCTTAATAGGGCAGAATTTTCTTACTTCAATTGACATTAAGCCTCGAAATAATAAGTCCTTCCGATTCTTAAATTTAACTATAACATGGGTTTGTCGTGCTTCCTCCGCATGACTCTAATGCCATTACTCAATTCTTTACAAGAATGATGCATGCTTTCCATGCTTTTCATGATTAAATGGATAAATTTCATTGTTGAAGTATCAATATCATGATTTATGAGTTTAATTTCGACGATTGGCATAAATTCTATATTCGATTCATGTCCAGAAGCTTCACTTCCAATTGTAACTCAAAACCAGAAGAGTAGGGTATTTGTATATCTCGAGATATGAAGAAGAAACACCTTTTGTTAAGTAATGTTAAGCTATGATAAGTTATAAGGGCATTTGGACAAGTTTCCTCTAAAAAGTCGTAACATGTTATGGTGTCTGATATTATTGAGAGCTCCAAGCCTGTTTGATGGCTTGGCCCAGAGCTCACCGGCATGCTAGGGGTATAACCCCATCCACCAAATGATATGTGGACCACCTTCCTCGGGGTGTTAATTTTGGAGGACAACGATTAGGCCTAATCGAACATCCTACCCTTAGGATGTTGATATTGGAGAATTATGGATCTTCGAATCACAAGAACATGAATTATGGATCTTCGGATTACAAGAATATGAATTATGGATGTTTGGTTCACAAGAATATGAATTATAGATCTTCGGGTCACAAGAATATGATTTATGGATCTTTAGATCACAAGTATGAACCAAGAACAAGTGAATGATGACCAAGAATAAGAATTAAGAATCAAGTGTATCGATACCCAAGAATCATGGAAGAAGACATAAGGAGAACCATCCTGCTCTTAGGATGTAAATATGGAGGATCATATGATTAAGTTGTTTTTACACAAGAACTAAGAGCTGTGAGCATATTTGTGAGATCCCAATCCCAAAATTCGATAATTATGGGGTGATTAAGTTAAAAATAATCATGATTAGGTTTAAGAATAAGGGATAAATGGATACTGAGGCAAAATAAATAAATTAGGCAAAGAAAGAAAAAGGAAGGGACCAGCGCTTAATGTATGCTCAAGTGCCAATGAAGGCATAAATTTTTGAATAGTACTACCTGAGGTTTGCTCAAGGCGGCACGGGAGCACTATGGGCTTGCGATGGGTGCGCTCGAGTGCCAACCCAGGTGCAAAAATGTGAATACGTACACCCAATGGCCGCTCGACTGGCGCTTGAGCGCCAGTCACAGGCCAAGCACGTTATCCTTCTTTTCTTGTTTTAAAATGGCATTAAGGGAGAGAGAGGGGCAAAACCCCTTGACAACAGTAGCCAGTATGCGAGAGGAAGGAGGAAGGGAAGAAAAGGAAGAGATGAGGATAAATTTGCTGCTTTCGATCCAATCCGAGTAAAAATAATAGTAGAGCAGGCTAAGATAAGTGTACCTCGGACGTTACCCTCTGTGTTTATCATTTTTTTATATCTCTAAAAATATATTTATACTCTAAATTACTATTTATCCTTGTTTAATGCATACGAAGCATGTTTCGATTGATTAACCAGATAGATTTCAAGTTTATCTGTATGTATCACAATATAGGGCTTCAGTTTCATGATTATACATGCGTAGGTTATCCGATTATGGTCCGAAGCTCCGCGTCAAACCCTAGGTCAAACATTAGGGATTGATGATTAAGTTTCCTTGAATCCTGTAATATGTTAAGGCCTATGAGGTAATCTTAGTCAAATAAGTCCCATAGGAATGCACTGTTAATTTTCTGGAATGTTCTGAAGCTATCTGAAGGATTACTGATTAAGATTTAGTTTGAAAAGTCCCAAAGGAATGCACTGTTAATCTTCTAGGATGCTCTGAAGCTATCTGAAAGATTACCGATTAAGTTTTAGTCTGAAAAGTCTCATACAAATGCACTGTTAATCTTCTATGATGTTCTGAAACTATTTGAAGATTACTGATTAAGGTTTAGTTTGAAAAGTCACATAGAAATGCATTGTTAATCTTTTGGGATATTTTGAAGCTATCTGAAGGATTACTGATTAAGGTTTAATAGGCCGACTGAAATACGATAAGCTAAGAGTTAAAGAATAAGAAGAAAGGTATGAATCCTCATATGGAAATGCTAATTGGAGGTTTGATGAAATTTATCTGACAAATTACACTTGAGGAATTAATCTGAACTATATCTGTGAGATCTCGATCACAAAATATCATAATTATAGATTAATTATATGAATGAAATTCATGTTTAGCCTTAATGATATGAGAAAATTTGGTATCAAAGCAAACAGAGGCAAAAGGGGGCAAAAGAGCATAGGACGCTCGAGGAAAATCTACACGTGTAGCGCCCTAGGGGGCATTCGAGCATAGCGGGGGCGGTTCCCTTTTGCAAGCATTGCGCTCGAGCACACTTTTGCACGTGTAGCGCTCGAGCGCTGGTCACGTGAACCCCCACGTGGTTCTTTTTCCCTTCGTTTTTAAAGGGGAAATTTGAGGGATTTGGGGGTTTCCTTCTTGCTAGCCCACCACAGAGCCAACAGAGAGAAGAGAGGAAGGAGAGAGACGAGAAGGGAAAGGGAAAAATCGGTCGTCTAGTCACGATCCGAGTCATGGTAGCTGTAGATCGAGCTCAGGCAATGTACTTCGGACATTATTATTTATTTTTAGAGTGTTTTAATCCCTTAAATATTGTATTTATGCTCCAAATCTATGTTTCTCTATGTTCTGCATAAATACTGCCTATTTCTGAAAATCAATCGGACAGATTTTATGTTTAAATGTATATACTACAATATCTTGCATCGATTTCATGAAAATGCACGTGTTAAGTGTCCATTTATCATCCGATAATTTTGGCGAAACCCTGAGCATGAAATTGAAGGGATTTCAACTATTTTTATCCAAAATGACTGTTATATAGAGGTTAACCTGTACTGTAATGAAACTCCTGGTGTAATCTGTTTCTGAAAATTTTACACTGACGTATACTGATAAATCATTGTGGACTTCTGAAGCAAAACTAAAAGGTTTTAGACCGTTACTATGTATTCTAAAATAAACCTGAAGGGTTTCAACTATTTCTGTATATTTTGAAGGGAAATTGAAAGATTTTGAACTGTTAATGTATGTTCTGAAACTGACTGAAGAGTTTTAGTAAAACTCTAATTGATTTCTAAAACTAAAAAGGGTTTTCAGTTATGAAATAAGAAGAAAAAATATTTCTTATACTGTTATTTATATCCCGTGACTGATATACAGTCAGGTTAGATCCTCCGGCATGCCTTAGAATGTTATAGTTGTAATCGAGGATAACTCTATCCATGGAGTTCTATGTAGTCTGTATTTCCTCAGGGTGTTAAACTAAATGGTAGTTTACTGTTCCTGACCGGCAACCCCCTGTTATGGAATCCCATGAGAGGGGTTAGAACCCATAGGAAGTTATCTCCTGTTCCTGTATCGGCCTTTGATTATGCAGATTGAACATAATCTATTCTTGATTATTCACTCCCTCTACTAGTAGGGTCTACTGATATGGTCCTTTACTTATAAAAAAAGAAAATTTTTATGATTTATAGAATTGAGACTAAATTCTGCTTTCTGAAGCCTATTTACCAATTTCTAATTTTTTTGAGGTCATATTTCATTTGGATTGTGTCTTTCTTGCAAGTACATACCTATTTTCATTCCCTGATAGTTCTGGAACCTTCTGCAATTATGTTCTGCCATAGTTTTCTTTAAATAACTTTTTATAGCATTCATGCTTGAATCTACATCTATACCTGTTCTACTACATTCTGTTCTGTATAGAAATTTTACTGCATGCCTGCATATACCTTACTGGGCTTTACCTCACTAATTTACTATTTTTTCCCCCAGATAAAGATATAGGGGAGACACTGGAGGATCACGTGTAGCTATAGTTTACCAACAAAAATCTGGAGCCTCAGTAAGGGCTTGAAGTTTACCTTGTAGTAATGACTTGGGAGATTCTGATAGTTTTAATTGTAAATATCTAAATTGTGGATGGAATTATGTATAAATGACTGTAGCATGTCTTGTAAACTGTTAGAACTATATTTATGCTTCCACAGATTATATCTTAGATATAGATACTTCTGCTATATGTCTTTTTGATATTTTGTACAGGTCCTAGACGGCATCTCACTTCTGAACTATTAATATAGTGGATAGAAAATGTGAATCGTAAGACGTAGAGAGTTATACGGCACTTGTGATCCTGTGTTGGTGATGACATTGTTTGTGGATAGGTCTATGAGGTTATATTGCATGTCTATAGCACCTAAGCAGGTTTTGTAATTTCTGTTTAGCCCAATTTTAGGGAAAACTCTATCCGTTTCACCTTAAGAATTTTAAGTAGTTAATTGGGCTTAGGTTTTTGTTTCTGTTCTTAATGGAATTAATTGAGGACAAAAAAAATCTATTCTATCACAAATGGTATCAGAGAAATGAGATGTCTTAGGAATTGGTCGATCAAAAAGTAGAAGTATAGGCTTGAATTTCTGTATTGAATTTCTGTGGGATTAGATAGGGATGGACATAGACTGAATAAGTTAGGTTAGGAAATCCTTGGTGTTCTAGCTAGCACAAGTTGGGCGAGGACATGAGTTACATTAATTAGACATAACCGTTTTAGTTTAGTAAAGCGGGCAAGTATTGAGCAGGATCAGGACATTGAGTCTAGGAAGATTCGTGTCCTAGTTGATATTAGGGCCTGATTGAAATCTGACTGAGTTGCTTTGTTTTGAAAGTTGAAATGTTAGCTGGAGGAATGGAGGATGGAGGAGCCTGGAAGCTTACGAGAACATAGCCAAAGGTTATAAGGTTTGATTTGGGAAATCTGATCTAGAATCTTTTGACGTTAGCAGTTCGGAGATGACTAAATTGTCATTAATCAAGGTCATTTGGGGGTAAAGACTATCAGTCGAACATATGGATGGCCCTTTTGAGGCTTGCTATGGATGAGTAATAATTGATTGAATGTCCAGAAGGATAGATACGGTACTAGGATAGGGATTCTATCGGGCCATGTAAAAATGATTGATTATAGGAAAAATATGGAGAGTCCTTCGAATAATTTTGTGGGAATGAGCAATCTGATTAATTTATGAGATGATGATGCAGCAGGACTTGAGATAATAGAAAAAGTATTTTGGTTGATGAAATCTAGTTGGCCGCCTACAGGTTGAGTGTAAAGCAAGCCGATAGTGGGCTTTTTAGTATTGTGCTCCACCTTGTAGGAAGTTTTGAAGGAAAATTTTTAAAGAACTCTCTCCATGTGATGTTGGGATTCCTAAAAGTTAAAATTAAATGGTAATCAGTTCATAAAAGATATGTGCACATTTGTATGAGCTCTGACGATATCAACCATTAATGGGTAAATCTTTGTCTGATGGAATTATGTGTATCGGAGTCAGGTTTGGGTCCATGGATGAATTAGTTGATCTCATCTTGAGCACTGAACTTTGAGGGGATACCAAGATGATTAGTAAATTGCCACATTAGTGTGGATGATCTTGAAGAGGGTATTCTGATTGGGTAATCTAATTGGAATGAATAAATTTACCTAACAGTAAGATATTAAGTTATTAAATGTTGAAGTTTCAATGATAACTTGGGACGTGTGTGAGCCCGTAAGATCTCAGGATCAGATTTGAGGTTAAGATATGGATTTTAAGGACTCCAAGGGTATTGGCAGTGTTGGCAATGATCGAATACTTGAAAGAAAATAAGTTGATGCTGCCCTAAATAAGGTAGAAGGTGAAATTAACTGTGGGTTTCAAAGATAAAGAGCTATGGTAGGGAATATTATGGGTATACGCGAACAAAGATTTCTATTGTAAAGAATTTTCTTGGAAACATACTTTACTTGGGATAGTTTGACCACATGATTAGGAATTGCCTATGTTTCTCAAAATGAAATAGAAGAGAATGTGATGCCTTTGAGGGAAACTATGTGTTTTATTCTCTCCTGATTTTGTGTGATGTTAAGTTCACCCGAAAGATTTGGGATTTTTCCTGATTATATAGACATGTGCATGCTTTGTGGATTTGGGAATTGCAACAGGTAGTTAGATGAGCATTCAGTCGAAAGAAGGGATGTTTGACATATTCGGTCAATATGGTGAATAAGTGGAACTGATGATCTGGAGTCAATTTCTAAAGTAATGCAAACCCTTTCGGAAGTTGAAATGGTATTCAAGGATGTTGGCGTGAACTGTAATGAAAGGATGCAGTACCCCGTAATTAGATTGTGAATTCTAAGTAAGAGACAAGGCCAATCAAATCAAGGACATATGCTAAGCCTTATTAGAAAATGAGGCTGTTCCTTTTGAAGTTGGTAGATGATAGGTCAAGAATCTGGCTATAAAAGTTTTGAATATATGTATTTGGAATAATAGATCAAGCCGATTTGTTTTAATGAGGCGGTTTGGAGATGGATCGAAATCTGCATTAGTCTCTAAAAGATTTGTATGAAATTGAAGGAACATTAATTAGGCACTGTTGAGAAGGCCTTGAACTTTCTGGAAGGTAGGATTAACTAATGGGTCAGGTGATTTAGCATAGATGGTAATGCTCGTGAGAAGGATTAGAATTTTGTTGATTCTACATCAATAGGTAATCACCCACAAGCGAAGTGGGAGAGGAGTCCATGGTTCAAAATTATTGCACCTATAACTGAGATTTTGCGATAATGTTTTTACCTTGAGAATTTATAGATAATGCTTTGGGAGAAATTAATGTTTTGAGAATTCAAAGAGTTAAGAGCTGTAACAGGAGGACCTTGATATTTTTGAGGAAGGTGAATGTTGAGATTGATAGTTGATATCGGAAATTTCCGTTTGGGAGTATGTGGAACTGCCTTGGAGTTAACTCTAATCTAATAATTTTGAGGATTAACTTGATTATGTTGTGGCAGAACCAAAGGAGATCATAGGCGAATCAATCTGTTTAAGGATCATAACAATAGACCCTAATATTGTTAAGGAAACCCTAGGATTATGCTTTCCTGCATCACTAGTGAATCCTATCCTCAGGATGAGTGGAAGAAGGATATCTAGTTAGAATTACCCTTCCATTGTTCAAAGTCAGTAACTGAAAGTTTCTGTTGAGAAATTGTGGATTTTGTCTTAGGAGATAGTTTTGTCTGATAAAGTAAAGGTCAAAATGGTTATGTTATGACTGAAGTTGATCTTGGGATGATAGGAGGTTGCATCCCTAAGTTGGGAAAACAAAATCATGTTTGAAAACTGGAATTTATGAAATTGGAAGAGTGAAGTCCTATGGTCTTGTTTTTGAACAATCGAAATGACCCACCTATGGTGATTTCAAATGACGTATTTAGATTGAATCGGTTGACTTATTGATATACCGATGAGGTCTTAAGGGTACTAAATGTATAAGTATTATATTGGATGATAAATCTAAAACCACGTTGAACTCGTTGTGACCGTATAAATTGTAGTTTCTAGTCTTGCTACGGTTTGAGGGTTTGTGGGAGTTGTTTCCCTCAATATATGGACTTCGAGGTTTTGAGGTTGTTAAGTGTTAGGGTCTCAAGGTCTTGAGCAATGGTTTGAGACTGTATCGAATTCATGGAGACTATTATAGTTAGGACTTCTTGTTCTAAAGTGAATTGAGGATCTGTGAGAATTAATCTCATAATGTGACTATCATAAGGGAAATTTTAATCATGGTTACCGCATGATTTGGCTGCTCAGAATGGAAAATAAGTCTTATGGAAATGTCGAAGTGAGGACATACCAACAAAGGGATGGAAATGTAAAGTATCTCGCTTCTAAAGTTTAATTGTGGCCTGAAATTTATGTTAGGATTTTAGCTAAGCTTGGTAAAAAAATTTAAATTCTAGATCATGATAGTGATGACAAACTGTAATCGAATGATTCAAAGTTAAACGATTTAGTCAGAGGGTACAGTGGAAGGTGTAGAGAACAGGTATATTTTAAGATTTGAATTGAAATTCAGAAGAAATGCTTAATCTCAAGGTTTTGCTTAAAGGAAGTAAGGAATTTTGCTTGCTTAAGGTTTAGAACCAGGATAGAAAAATAGTTAAGAAATCAAATCTGCTTACGGATCTGGATGAGTATGGAACAAATCAAGTACTAGAGATTCAAAGCAATTTGGAAAATTAAGGTTATTTTAGGATAACCACCTGAATCTGGAAATGGTTTGGAGGCATTAGGAAGGTCACTTAATTAAGAAATGTAAGGATCGTTAAATTTTGAGGACGAAATTTCTAAAAGTGGGGGAGAGTATGAGATCGTGATTCCGAATATGATAATTATGTCAATGAAATTAATGTTTAGGCTTAATAATGTGGGACAATTTGATATCGAAGCAAACAGAGGCAAAAGGGGGCAAAAGAGCGCAGGGCTCTTGAGCAGCATCGAGCGCAAATCTGCGCATGTAACCCCCCAGGGGATGCTTGAGCACAGCGAGGGTGGCTCCCTTTTGAGAGCATTGTGCTCGAGCACCACTTGAGCGCTGCGAGAGTGCACTTTTGAGGGTGTAGCACTCGACCAGCGCTCGAGCGCTAGTCACGTGAACCCCCATGTAGTTCTTTTTCCCTTTGTTTTTAAAGGGGAGATTTGAGGGACTTGGAGGTTTCCTTCTTGCCAGCCAACGACAAAGCCAAGGGAGAGAAGAGAGGAAGGAGAGAGAAGAGAAGGGAAAGGGAAAAATCGATCGTCCAGTCACGATCCGAGTCACGATAACTGTAGATCGAGCTCAGGAAACTATACAGTAGACGTTATTATTTATTTTCACAGTGTTTTAATGCCTCAAATATTGTATTTATGCTCCAAATCCATGTTTATCCATGTTCTACAGAAATACTGTCTATTTCTGAAAATTAATCGAACAAATTTCATGTTTATATGTATATATTGCAATATCTGATATCAATTTCATGAAAAAATGCACGTATTATGTGTCTGTTTATCGTCCGATAATTTTGGTAAAATCCTAAGCACGAAATTGAAGGGATTTTAACTATTTTTATCAAAAATGCCTATTATATAGAAGTTAACTTGTACTGTAATGAAGCTTCTGGTATAATCTTTTTTTGAAAATTTTATACTAACTTATACTGACAAATCACTGTGGACTTCTGAAGCAAAACTGAAAGGTTGTAGACCGTTACTATATATTCTAAAATAAACCTAAAGGGTTTCAATTGTTTCTATATATTCTAAAGGGAAACTGAAAGGTTTTGAACTATTACTGTATTTTTTGAAACTGACTGAAGAGTTTTGGTGAAACTTTAACTGATTTCTAAAACTGAAAAGGGTTTTTAGTTATGAAATAAGAACAAAAAATGTTCCTTATACTATTATTTAGGACCCGTGACTGATATGCAGTCAAGTTAGGTTCTCCGGCGTGCCTTAGAACGTTATGGTGGTAATCAATGATAACTTTATCCATGGAGTTATATGTGACCCGCCTTTCCTCAGGGCGTTAAACTAGAAGGTAGTTTACTATTCCTGTCCAGCAATCCCCTGTTCTGGAATCCCATGAGAGGGGTTAGATCCCATAGGAAGGGATCTCCTGTTCCTATATCGACCTTTGATTGTGTGGATTGAATATAATCTATCCTCAATTATTTTCCCCCTCTACTAATAGAGTCTACTGGTAAGGTCCTTTACTGATAAAAAAAGAAAATTTCTATGATTTATAGAATTGAGATTGAATTCTGCTTTCTGAAGCCTATTTATCGATTTCTGATTTTTTCGAGGTGTGATTTTATCTGGATTATCTCTTTCTTGCAAGAACATACCTATTTCCCTTCCCTGATTGTTCTTGAATCTTTTGCAATTATGTTCTACCATAGTTTTCTGTAAACAACTGTTTTATAGTTTTCATGTTTGAATCTGCATCTGTACCTGTTCTACTCTATTCTGTTTGCATAGAAGTTTTACTGCATGCCTACATATACCTTGCTGGGCTTTGGCTTACTGTTTTATTATTTTTCTCCCTTCAGATAAAGATATAGAGAAGACACTGGAGGATCACATGTAGCTAGTGTTTAGCAAGGAAAATCTAGAGCCTCAGTGAAGCCTTAAAAATTACCTTGGAGTAATAACCTAGGAGATTCTGATAATTTCAATTGTAAATATCTGAATTGTGGATAGAATTATGTACAAATGACTGTAGCATGTCCTGTAAACTATTAGAACTGTATTTATGCTTCTGCAGATTATATCTTAGATATAGATGCTTCCACTATATGTTTTCTGGATTTTCTGTATAGGTTTTAGACGGTATCTCACTTCTGAACTGTTAATCTAGTGGATAGAAAACATGAATTGTAAGTCGTAGAGTGTTATACGGCACCTGTGACCCTGTGTTGGTGATGAGATTGTTTGTGGATAGGTCTATGAGGTTATACTGTATGTCTGTAGCGCCTAAGCAAGTTTTGTAATTTCTGTTTAGCCAAATTTTAGGAAAAACTCTGTCCATTTCTCCTTAAGAATTTTAAATAGTTAATTGGGCTTAGGTTTCCGTTTCTCTTCTTGACAGAACAAACTGAGGACAAAAAAGAAAATTTGTTCTGTCACAGAATTGTCAAGTCATCGAGAAGCCCTGAAACTGAAAAAAGGAGAAATGTATGAATTGGAATGGTTTTTGAGGTACAAGTGTTCAGACTAAGAAAATATAGACAACAATATTATGACAGACCGGGTTATTTTTCTTAAATAACCTCCGTCAAAGATAATAATGGACTACTATTTCTAATTAAAATTATTAATTTCTATAGAAAATTGGGTGGAGTTTTATTTGTAAATCGAGCATTTGCCAAAATACAAATACCTATAAATCAACCCTGCACAATAATCCACAACAATTCACAACAAAACTACAAGTTTGAATGCTCAACACACTACACAGGATCTAATCACCACATTTACGGAGGTGGCATCGACATCATAACTCCAGTATAATGTCGGTGGGGAAGGATGCCTACTAGGAACTTCGATCATAACCACAATGAGAAAGACCTACAGAAGCATAAAAACTATAATATACAGCAAAAATTGATCTATCATTCATTCATGCTAAATATCATTATCCACCACCATACATGTTTTATACAATTTACAAAAGTAGGACAAAAATTCCTATTCCATACACAAAATCAGCTAAGTCCTAGTCCCGAGCCCTGCGTGCAAAATCGGCTGCCTATCGCACTTCTATGGACAACTTTGTCTCGTCGGGCATCAATGTATTCTCATCTGAAAGACATATAACAAGAGTGAATGTACAGCCTAACAAATGAAATCATAGATCACTAACGACAGCAATTAACAAGAAAAACAGTAATTTGGTAGGGGAAACATATAACTTGAATAAAAGGAAGCATGCGAGGAGAGGGAACATCTAGGATCATTTAGTTCGTATGTTTATTCTTGCTACATTCATTCATTTTCATTACTTTCACTAACCTTTGCGGGCCCAGACTAGTAGGTCGTACTAACCAACGATAAGAGAGAACGAGGAAAGGAATGTGTTTGCCACACATTCTAAAGCCGGCTACATTTTAGATCAGCAGCACTCGACCATCGGCTACATTTTAAGTCTGCAGCACTCGACTATTGGCTACATTTTAGATTTGTAGCACTCGACCATCGGCTACATTTTAGGCCTCCAGCACTCGGCTATCTCAATCGCCCCATATCCCCCGGGGACCAGGGATATCCTCGTTCTTTCACGGTAGTGTCCTAAAGCATACCCTGAATATCACTGGCCCCTAGGAGCGGCCGGAGTATTTCTTGGGTTCCCACCGTGATGTACATAGTAAGCTAGAGGATACTACCCCTATGAACCACGGTCCTAATTTTAAGATTAGTCTTAATCCTTTGAAGGGGAATCCACCATTTGCCATATACCTTTTCTAATCGGAAAATCACATTGCCATCACATATCTCCATCCGGGAGACCAAATCCATCATATTACACTTTGTGGATTCCCTTTCATTTATTTGTCCGGTTCCTTTCTTTCTTTTGGAACTTAAATCCTTCAACCATGAAGTTCAACTCGTAAGAGAGTTTGGTTTTACTTACCTCCGTTTGTGAAATACCACCTTAGAGGCCTCCGGGATGCATTCACTTGCTTCCAGTGCATGATTATGCATGTTCAGGGATTATAATTTGACACAAATATTTAGTTATAAGTTCCATCACAATTGAAGAGAGCTAAAGCATGCACATTTACCTTCCATTTTCAAGTGAATAGTGTCATGCCACTGTTAGAGGGCTCGGATGCCGCAAACCGGTGATTCTTTCGAAATCGGACGTCCAGTCGATGTATACTTACAATTGCGATGCGGGGATTCATATTTTGGAGTCTCTTCAACATATTATGAAGGTAGAAACATGCAAATTCCCTATTTTGTCTCGGGTGAACAGTAACAGTGCCCTTTTAGAGGGCCCGGATGCCACGAATGGGTTGAAACGTGCGAGATCGATCACGCGGCTGACATATATACATATTTGGGGTGTGAGGATTCTTAATTTGGGGTCAATTTAATGAAATAATGTGCGGGAACGGAAAACCCCCATTTCCCGTAGGTTAGGGTTTGGCGGTACTCCACCGGCCGGATCGGTGAGTAAATCGGACAATAAATTACACAATCCTTGGTCTCAAGTCACGGGTATTACATTTTTCATTATTTGGGTGGGTATCGAGATGAAAATACCCGATGATAACTGAAAAACATCGAAAGAGGAAAGTTAGTGAGTATGAGAACACTTGCCTCGACGCGTGCTACCACTTTTATAATTGGCTCCCGGACGGATTCGGACTCTACGCCTCGATCTCCTCCTTTCTCTCTCTTAAACCAGTGCACTCCCTCTCTCTTCCTCTCCAAAGCCTTCTGGAAATGAGGGGAAATGAAGAAACGCGAAGCAGGTCGTGTTTTTACACTCGTCGGGGCGCTTGAGCGCTAGGCCAGCGAGCGGCGAGCGCGGCCTCGCTGCCGGCCTATACTCGAGCACGCACAAGAGCTCAGCACGGCCTCTTGCTTGTGCCACTACATTTGGCTCGAGCGCATAGCAAGCGCAATTTGTTGGCAGCGCTTCAGCAGTCTACAATCCGATTTTTCTTCCGATACACATAATTATTCTTTCAATAGGTCTAGTATTTATTATTATCACATGATTTCTCATATTTATTATATTTTTAGACCCGGAACCTCACAACTCTCCCCCACTTATAGAAATTTTGTCCCGAAATTTAACGAATCTGAAAACTTGAATAAGTTACATACATCAGAATAGATGGGGATGCTTTTCCTGAATTTCATCCTCTATTTCCCACGTCACCTCCTCACGGGAGTGATTCCTCCATAAAACTTTCACGAGAGGAATCGACTTGGAGCGCAAGATTTGATCCTTGCGGTCTAAAATTTCCACCGGTTCCTCTACTTATGCTAAATCCTCATTGATAGTTAAAGGACCATAATCTATCACATGAGATGGATCATATACATACTTCCTTAACATGGAAACATAGAAGACGTTGTGCACCTCGGCCAAACTTAATGGCAAAGTTAGGCGGTAAGCCACCTCGCCAACTCGACCAAGAATCTCAAACAGCCCAATGAAACGTGCCTTCAGCTTCCCTTTAACGCTAAATCTTGAACTCCCCTTCCACAGCGAGACCTTAAGGAAGACGAAATCTCCAACCTCGAATCTAAACTCGGATCTCCTTTGATTAGTATAACTTTTCTGTCTACTCTGGGCGACTTTCAACTTTTCCACAACCACCGCAATCTTTTTCCGACGTCTCCCGAATAACATCTAGACCCAACAATCGCCTATCCCCGGTCTCCTCCCAATGGATGGGAGATTGACACTTCCTACCATAAAGTGCCTCAAAGGAAGCCATTCTGATACTCATTTGGAAACTGTTGTTATAAGCGAACTCGGCCAGCGCTAGAAAGTCATTCCAATTCCCATGGAACTCCAATACTTAAACCCAAAGCATATCCTCTAGTAACTGGATCGTCTGCTCAGACTGGCCATCCGTCTGAGGATGATACGCCGTACTAAACTTTAGGTTTGTCCCTAACTCCCGATGCAAGCTCTCCCAAAATTTAGAGACTAATCGTGTGTGACGGAACGGATTTTTTTTTTGTCCTCAAAAAACTTCCATCAAATAGAAAATACAATTAACGGTCTAAACATAAGGCAAGACATTTACAAAAATTTCGGCAGAGTCTCCTTTGTAACTGGATGAAAACCCAAAAATACAGTCCTGTATAATCATCCATTATAAACACACATCTATCCATTATCCATAATCTCCTACAATAAGTATACACAGGATCACAGGCGCCATCCATGGCACAAATCCATAAAAATATTAGCTACGCTAACAGTTCAATAACAAGATGCTGTCTAAGATCTGCATAGTAAATTTAGAGTATATAGCGGAAGTAAACTAATGACCTGTAGAAGTATAGCTTTTTCTTTTTACAGATATACATATCATATGCTTTTTATACAAAAATCTACATGTTCTAGAACATCAATAACCATAAGAGCAGTATACAAAAATCACGTTTCTAGCTAAGCCTTTACATCCACAAGCTCTTCAAAAATGGCTCCACAATGCTCCAAGTCCTCAAAAGCCTTCAGAAGCTTCTCTTGGTTTACTCCTTTTTATCAGGTAATAGCTCTACTGTCTCATCTAAAGGGGAAAAAAATACTAAAACAATGAGCCGAGGCCCAACAAGGTACATGCACGTGAGTAGTAAAATGATGATGCAGAACGATCATGTAACTATGCATAAACAGAACGGTTAATCAGAATGCAGTCCAAGAAAATAGAGAAAACATACATTGACAATACTATGCTTCAGAATTAGAAATTAGTGGTCGGCGTACAGTGTTCAGTAAACAGCAAATAGAAATAGATACTCGGCAAACGGTAAACAATACTTCAAAATCGATAATCGGTACGGTAAACGGTAAATGGTACATATCATATTGGTAAATAGTATTTCATATTCGATAATCAGTATTTCATATTCGGTAATCGGTATTATGTATCTTTATATTCGGTAATCGGAACAGTAACATAACATATTAGTAAAATCGTAAACGGTACTTCATATCATATCGGTACAGACCCTGCCAGTATACCCTACTAGCTGAGGGGGTGAATAATCGAGGATAGATTGTGTTCACTCCACACAATCTAAGGCCGGTAACCGTCATATGGATATCCCATCTCACGGGATCGGTACGGTGTGCCACCCGAAGGTAGGCCGGTAACAGAAATTCCTCCTGACCGTAACGCCCGAGGCAGGGCAGACCACAAATAACTCCATGGACAGAGTTATCCTCGATTACAACCGAAAAGTCCTAAGGCATGCCGGAGAACCTATCCAGACTGTAGTCAGTCTCGAGTCCTAAAATAACGGTAACGAAAACCATCTCTAACCCCTTTTTCAAAATCAGACTTTCACAATACACTTTCAGCACTTCTTTAAATCCACATGGAAATTTTGTTGGTATACGCTCGTTCATATTTTCAAAAACAAATTATACTGGAAGTTGCACATCGATGTCAATTAACTTTCATATAACAGAAGCTACGGTTAAAACTCATCAAAACCTCTTCATTTTCGTACAAAGGGCTTCGCCAAAACCGTTAGACTCAAATCGGTCTCTTACATGTACATTTTTCATGAAATTAATGTCATAGATACCATGCATATACATTAAATCATGCAATTTACTCAATCTTCACAACATTTTCGAGCTAGGGTTTCATTACATGCTTTTCGAGGCAAATCGAACACTATTTTATGCTTATTCATGAAATCGAAGCTAAATCTTGCAATAAACATGGATAAACATAAAATCCAACCGATTAATTGAAGGAAACATGCTTCATGTACTATAAACATGCATCAATATTGCTTTCGTAACATTTAATCAAGTTTAAAGCAAAAGAAACGGTAAAAATAAAAAACGACGTCCGAGGTACACTTGCCTTGACGCAGGCTTTCACCTTTATAACTTGCTCATGGACGGATTTGGACTCCCGGGCTTCATTTTCTACCCTTCTCTCACTAGGAACGGTGCTCTCTCTCTCTCCTCAAACCCTAAAGTCGTGCTAAAATGAAAAGGAGAGAGTTGGGCGCGCTTTTATATATCGCGCAGCCGCTCGAGCGGAGCAGGCAGCAAGGCTTCAGGTAGTCCGTCGCTCGAGCAGAGCTCGAGCGGCCAGCGGGAGGAGGGCTTCGGGAACGCCACTGGTTTTTCCGCCCGATAGGAGGGCTTGAGCCCACAGTAAGCGCCATTCGGCTGCTTGCTGAATTCGGGTATTTTTTCAACTTTTCACTTTTAACTACCACTTTTTCACTACATGCATAACCCTTTTACTAATATTAATCACCTTAATCACATCTAGTTATTACGTTTTCGGTTTTGGGTCCTCACACCATGGGTCGCGATCAGACACAATCGATGCTGGCACACCATTCAACCTCACGATCTCATTGATGTACAATTGTGCTAGATGATCATGGGAGTTCGTAGTCGGAATGGTTATAAAATGAGCAGATTTCGTCAACCGGTCAACAATGACCCAAATTGCATCATGATTCTTTGGAGTTCTAGGAAATCCAGACACAAAGTCCATCGGGATGTCCTCCCATTTCCAACTGGGAATGGGTAGGGGCTACAATAATCCAGAAGGGTTTCTCCTCTCAGCATTTAGCTGCTGACAGACGAGACATCGATTAGCGAAAGCCACGATCTCTCTTCACATGTTTCTCCACTAGAACATCTTCCTCAAATCCTGATACATCTTGTTTATACCAGGGTGAATCGTCTACCGAGTCCTGTGTGCCTCCTTCATTATTTCTTCCTTCAGTTCCTTAACATCTGGTACATATAGCTAATCTCGAAATCTCAAAAATTCATCTGCACACACACTAAAATCAACTCGAGAGTCTCTGCTAAGGTTTCCCACAATATCTATCAGAAATGGGTCACTCACTTGCCCTTCCTTGATCCTCTGAAGGATTTTGGGCTGTACCTGTAGAAAGAATAACATCATCCGGTTACCCTTAGCGTAGCGCTGGATATGATAAGACTTCAGGCAGTCTAGCAACTCCATCTACTTAATTTGCAAGGTCGCTACCCAGCAGGTTCGGCAACTCAAGGCATCCGCAACCACATTTGTTTTCCTCGATCGATACTAGATCTCACAATCGTAGTCCTTAAGAAACTCAATCCATCACCACTACCTCATAGTTAGCTCTTTCTGCGAGAACAAATACTTGAGGCTTTTGTGGTCGGAGTACACTAGGAATTTCTTGCCATATAGATAGTGTCTCCAGATCTTCATGGCAAAAACTACCGCGGCTAGCTCTAAGTCATGGGTCGGACAATTTTTCTTATGAGTCTTCAACAGTCGAGACAAATAAGCAACTACTCTTTCCCCTTGTATAAGAACACACCTGAGTCCCACTTTAGATGCATCGCAATATACTTCGAACCCACCGGAATTATTAGGAAGAGTCAGAATCGGGGCAGTTGTCAACCGATCCTTCAGCTCTTGGAAGCTTTTGTCACACTCCTCGGTCCAGGCGAAGCTTACTTCCTTCTTTGTCAAATGGGTGAGGGACAAGGCTATCCGAGACAAATTCTCCATGAAACGATGATAATAGCTATCCATCCCCAAAAAGCTTTGAACTTCAGATACGGTCGTCGGCCAACTCCAATTGACCACCGCTTCAATTTTTTACGGGTCCATCGAGATGCCTCCATCAGAAATTATGTGGCCTAAGAACACCACCCTGTCAAGCCAAAACTCATACTTCTTCAACTTCGCGAACAACTGATGTTCTCGAAGAGCCTGTAGCACAATCCTCAGGTGCCCCTCATGCTCAATGCGATCCATAGAGTAAATCAGAATATCATCAATGAAAATCACAACAAACTTATCCAAAAATAGCTTGAAGACCCGGTTCATCGGGTCCATAAACACGGCTGGAGCATTAGTCAACCCGAACGGCATCACCAGAAATTCATAGTGATCATACCTCGTTCGAAAAGCTATCTTTGCAATATCCTCCTACTTAATACGAAGCTAATGATATCACGACTAAAGGTCAATCTCAGAATATACTAAGGATCCCTGCAATTTGTTAATAAGGTCATCGATCCGTGGTAGAAGATACTTATTCTTGATTGTAATTTTATTCACCTCACGGTAGTCTATATATAACCTCAAGGCCCCATCCTTCTTTTTGACGAATAGGATCGGAGCACCCCACGGCGATACACTAGATCTAACGAAACCCGTATCAAGCAAGTCCTGCAACTGCTGTTTCAACTCCTTTAACTCAACAGGAGCCATGCAGTAGGGGGCTTTCGATATGGGTGCCAATCCCGGCATGAGATCAATCCCAAATTCAATCTCACGATGTGGTGGTAGGGCAGACAACTTGTCAGGAAATACATCCTCAAATTCGCACACCATCGGAATGTCCCTAACAGACAATTCCAAACATTCCACCATACTAACATAAGCCAAAAAGGCTTCGTACCCGCAATTCAACAAATGACAAAACTATAGAGTAGAAATAAAACTAGATGGCTCCACTCTCCGAACTCCCTGAATATAAAAAGGTTTGCATTCCGGAATAGCAAAGTCCACCCTTTTGTGGAAGCAATCAACAGTGACGTGATACTTGGACAGCCAATTCATACCAAAGATAGCATCAAAATCATGTATATCTGGAAGAATCAAATCAACTGCTAGAGGAAGTCCCTTCACCTCCACAATATACCATTGATAGGACACATCGGTCACAATAGAGGACCCCATGGGCGCAAATACAACCAGAGAAAAATAAAGGGTCATGGGGGAGGGTGTAATACAACCATCCAGCCGAGGGGAAATAAAGGAGTGTGTGGAGCAAGAGTCAAAAAGTACTGAGTAAGAAATACCACAAATTGGAAGTATACCTTCCACCACCTCATCTGATGCACTGGCCTCACTAGCAGACACTGCAAAAGTTTTACCCTATACTGCTCGCTTCGGAGCCCGAATCCTTGATGCCTGAGGGCACTCCCTGGCTGTATGCCCCACTTGGCCACAAGTGAAGCAAGCACCCGTCAACCTGGGATATGGTCTACCCTCATGCATTCTCCCATAGTGCTGACACGAACCCACCGAAGCTTGAGAAGATGATGAGATCTGGCCACTCCTTTGTCTAGAAACTGCCTGCCTCGGCTTCTTGTATGGTCTCCCTATACTAGCCCCAGTGCTGGTACTTGTACTGCGCTTACTAGATGACCTCTTTCTAAAATATTCTTCCTTTACATGCTCTTGCTCGTAAATCAAGGCTCGATCCAGTATATCAGTTTAGGTGGCCAATTTAAGGGTCGCCAACTGCTTGCGGATGTCATCCCGCAAGCCCATTAAGAACTTCCTAGTCCTCCTTTCTTCACCTTCAACCATGTAGGTAGCGAACCGTGACAACTCCGAAAACTTAGCGTCGTACTCCGCCACCATCCGGTTCCCCTGCCTTAGCTTGAGAAATTCCTCCTCTTTTTGAACACGGAGGCTAGATAGAAAATACTTCTCTGAAAATGCATCCTCAAACATCTTTCAGGTAATCTCAGCCTCCGGTACACCCAACGCTCTTTTTCTCATTGGCCACCAATGGTGTGCCTCACCGTCAAGCCGGTAAGATGTAAACAGCACCCGATCCTCCGCTGGGCATCTAATCATGGCAAATATCCGCTTAAGGCTCTCTAACCACGAATCTACCTTAAGTGGGTTAGGTTCTTCCAAAAATGCCGGCACTAGCTCCTGAATGAAGTTATCATAAGCAGATTGCTCTGGATTAATAGGAGCGTGAATGGGAGCCAGAGCATGAACAGGGGCCAGATGTCGCTGCTCCATATTCTCTTTTTTTTTTTTTTTTTGGTAAGCAAGTATTTTGGATTAATGGGAGAAAAAAATTACAAATTTGATGTTTTATCGTCAAGTCGCTTGACTTGGGGATAAAACATTAATTGCTGGGGCATACCCCGAGCAAAGAGTACATTCAAAAGTACATAAGAAACTCTAAGAGGCCAACGTTCTACATAATCAGTAGAAGATATAAAAAGTACATCACAATCCAGAGGGGAAGCATGGCTTTCCAACCCCCTGTGACCAAAACGGACCAAAACTCACTCCGGCAGAGGAGCATTCCATCGCAATGCACACTGTCCAAAATCACTCTGGACCAAAACGCACACCGGCAAAGGAGCACACTGGCACTCCGTCTAAAATGCAGTCCGAAATTTACCACTCCGGATACTTGCGCATACCAGACAAACATGCACTCCGGATTTATGCCACTCCGTCCAGAATGGGCACTTCGGCAAATGTTGAACTGAATGCATCCAAAGGGAAGCGCTCCAATCACAAAGCCACTCCGTCCAATCAGAGAAGATGGGCCACTCCGGACTTATTGGAGAAATCCACAAGGGCCACTCCGGCTTTTAACTCCACTCCGGCTTTTAAAAGTAAATTGCCACTCCGTCCTTAAAGAGCAAAAGCCCCCTCCGGCCTAAGAGAGATACTCACCGCATAATGCAGTCCGAAAATTCCACTCCGGACTTAACATCGCGCCACCACAGCATTCCGTCCAATGCAAACCGGTATTCATGCGCATTCCAAGCAAGGAAACACACTCCGTCCTAAACATGCCACTCCGGCTTTTAAAAGACAAAAAAAATTTTGCACTCCGTCCAACGAAAATAAAACACTCCAACAAGAGCCGTCCACTCCGTCCATTAAGAGCAAGACAACTGCGTCCACATGCACTCCGGAACTCAAAGCACACCGGAAAAGGAAGTCCACTCCGTCCAAGGAGAGCAAGAAGCACTCCGTCCAACAAGAACACTGGTTGTGTAAAGAACACCAGCCAATGTCACGCCGTCCTGAAGCAAGCCGTCCGGTGACTCCTTACCCTCCAGCATTGCGGCCACAACAGAGCACCAAGGCAGCAAAGCACTCCGGAATCAGCTGACACTTGCACTCCGGCAAAAATGTTGCACTCTGGACACAACTGATTTAATTATTCCGTCCAAAAGCGCACCGGAATCAAGGCACCGGCATCGGCAGATTTTCAAGTATAGGAAGACCGGCGTTTTGCACGCCGCCTCCCAGACTTGTACTGACGCCAGGGTTCTTCAATTGGGGTCTTAAAAGCATTGCCGTGCAGCCCAGCTAAAAAGTCAATCCGATTACCAGTCAGAATACTCGGCCTATTTAAAGCCGAATTCAGCATGGAAGACAGGAAACCAAAAACGATTTTCTCCTCCTCTGGAGAGAATGAGGCACTATGGGCTTGAGATGAGTCAATCGTGAAAACAAGTTGGAACGCCAATAAATAGGCATCATTGGGAAACCCATTTTCCGCCTCAACTGGGAAGGCAGAGCGGAATTTACTAAAGTTCTCAACAGATATATCCTGCCAGCACTTGTCCAGGAAGGCCTTTACAAGGTTCGTATGCTCAGCAGGGGCGTCATGGAATAGTTGACGAGAGCCATCAAAGTCCATGAGCTGCATAAAAGCCAAGTACAGCAGATCCTTCGCTTCCGGAGCCACATCATCTGAATCAAATATAGGAGTCTTACCGATAATCAGATCCGCGGTAGGGATACTGCCATCCAGAGAGTATTTCTGAATGATTCGGGATATAGATTCCGGGGTAATATCAAGATCAACCCCCTCAAATGGGTTTGAAACATGGGAATCAGGCTGAACCTTTGGCAGGGCGGCAGCCCCATTGGAGACCACATCAACAGAAGTAATTGATCCAGTTAATGAATGATCCTCAATCCCTCCAGACGGACCTGGAGTAACACTAATAGGTGATGAAACCTGAGTCTACACCTCATTATCTTTCACAGACCCAGAAAGATACTCAGCAGTCTTATTAACTTCTCCAACAGAGCCTGAGGAGCACTCCTCCAAGGAAGTCTGGATAGGACTAGAGACTTCTAGCAATTGGTGACAACCAGGATTGGAAGGCGAATCAGCACAATCCTCAATTGTGAGGTCCAAATGCGAACCCGAATCGCAAATCCCCACATCAGGGACCTCAGTTAGTGGCCCGGCTGACTGATCAAGTTCATGACACCCAGCAGAGGAAGCAGAGGCATCCCGAACGGAAGCAGAAACAGAAACTTGGTGAGTTAGTGAAGTCTGAACCAAATTTTCCAAAACACAGCCAGAAGAAGATTCCACCGCGCTACCTGGCCCTTCAACTGGAAAATCAGGGTCTACACGCTCCACAGACACATCCAAAATAGGGGATGTGGAGGGTGGAGCACCAGCCCCAGCAGCAACAGGAACCGGAGTTTTAGGCAAAACTGCAGGCCTCAAAACTCTACCTGGAGCCCTGTTAATTTCTGGCTTAGAGTGATAGGTAATATCAATCTCAGCTGCCCTGGGAGGATCAGCAGCCATCGACATAATCCTAATTTTTGCTGGTCGAGGGGCACCCTTATGCAGCTCAACACACACTCTGGCCACATGCACCCGATGCATAGAGGCAGTGAATGAATCACAAAGGATTGGCTTACCAATTCTACTAGCAATCCAACTTAAACCCATTGGAGTCCAGAATTCAAGAGGCACATTAGATAGCGAAATCCATTCAGGGACCGACATGAGAGATTCAGGATCCAGACTCATACCCGGTGACCAACGCTTGAGGAAAATAGGGGACTTTTTGAAGGCCCAAGGTCCTCGAGACAAACAAGCCACCATCTGAGGTTCAGAATCAAACTGAAAGAAATAAATCCCATTACCATTAACAACAACGTGACGCATCCCAAATTTAGCCCAAATTTTCCGGGCGATTCCATTTACAGCCAAAAAGTGGGGAGGATTGCCTTGTAAGACGCCCAACAGATTCAGATACTTGGCCTCTCAATCTCGGGGCTCTTGGGGTGACTCATCCCTTTGCAAACCTCAACGTCTAGGCCGCATCACCAACTTTAGAAGTCACCACTGAAAAAGAAACAACAAGAGGTTGAGCCAAATGTTTAACCGTCCTCTATGACAACACTAGATATGATAACACTTATGCAATTAAAGAGAACATTTGAAATGAGGGCACTTAATTATCCTAACTTTTCCCACGTTCACTCATTCGGCCTTAACCCATGCGACCCTAGGCCTCCACATAAATTCAGATCCATCCTAAGGCATCCCTTCTCTGATACCAACTGTGACAGATCGGGTTATTTTTCATAAATAACCTCTGTCAAAGATAATAATGTACTAGCATTTCTAATTAAAATTACTAATTTCTGTAGAAAATTGGGCGGAGTTCTATTTATAAATCGAGCGTTTATCAAAATATAAACACCTATAAATCAACCCTGCACAATAATCTATAACAATTCACAACAAAACTACGAGTCTCAATGCTCAACACACTAGACAGAATCTAATCACCACATCAACCAAGGTGGTACCGACATCATAACTCTGGTATAATGCCGGTGGGGAAGGATGCCTATTAGGAACCTTGATCATAACCACAATGAGAAAGACCTGCGGAAGCATAAAAACTACTATATATAGCAAAAATTGATCCATCATTCATTCTTGTTAGACATCATTATCCACCACCATACATGTTTTACACAGTTTACAAAAGTAGGACAAATTTTATACACAAAATCAGCTAAGTTCCAGTCCCGAGCCCTGCGTGCAAAATCAGCTACCTATTGCACTTCTATGGACTACTTTGTCTCATCAGGCATCAATGTGTTCTCATCTGAAAGATATACAACAAGAATGAGCGGACAGCCCAACAAATAAAATCATATATCACTAGCTACAACAATTAACAAGAAAAATAGTAACTAGGCAAGGGAAACATATAACTTGAATAAAAGGAAGCATGCCAGGAGAGGGAACATCTTGGATCATTTGGTTCACATGTTTGTTCTTGTTACGTTCATTCTAAAACTGGGCTAGTAGGTCGTACTAACCAACAATGAGAAAGAACGAGAAAATGAATATGTTTGCCACACATTCTAAAGCCGCCTATATTTTATGTCTGCAGCACTCAACCAATGGTTACATTTTAGGTCCGCAGCACTCGACCATCGGCTACATTTTAGGCCTCCAGCACTCGGCCATCTCAATCACCCCATATCCCTCGAGGACCAGGGCAATCCTCGTTCTCTCACAGTAGTGTCCTAAAGTGTACCTTGAACATCACCCGCCCCTAGGAGCTGCCGATGTATTCCTTAGCTTCCCACCGTGATTGTAACGACCCAGACTTTAAAAACATAGAAAATTTCAGTCATCGAGTCCGGTCAACGCCAGTTGACTGGAAAATGCAATAGGAAGAGTAAATCGGCCTTAAGATGAAATCAACTTCGGCCCTTATTTAATGAAAACCCACTCCGAATTTCTATGAAAATCTAGTCTGGATTTCCTTGAAAAAGGAGTCCGGAATATCCCTTGAAAAAAAGCCCGAATTTTCTTGATGAAAATCAAGTCCAGTCATGTAAGGCCGAAGTAGCCTGGAAGGCCGGAGTGTATTTGTGGTGGGTAAAGCCGAAATTATTTATCCGATCAACGCCATTTAGTTGACCGAAATGCGTAAATAAGGAAACCAAATACGATGAAATAATAATTAATAAGGAAACCCTTATAATAAGGAAACTGAGCAAAAAGAAATAACCAGTAAGGAAGCTTTGTAATAAGGAAACCGAGTATAAGGAAATAATAAATAATAAGGAAACTTTAAAATTTGGAAACCATACGAATTTTCCCGAAAGCTGCCAAACCCTAACGACGGCTACTAGGCCCAAGGGCCTATAAATAAGAATCAGAGAGCGGAAAAAAAAAGGGGCGCTCGATAGGGCTTGCTGGTAGAGGAAGACCAAAAGTTCAAGGTGAAATAAAGAAATTCAGGAAAGATACTCACCCCTGTTTTCAAGTTTATGATTATGCATGGTTTTTAGTATATTTGATATTATATGAACTTATACGATGATTGCTTTGTTCTTTTCATATCTGATGCTTCAAGTATGATTATTTGTCGATAATTGCATGTTTAAGGAAAAGACTTCATAACGCTTGATTTTGTTCCGCTGGAAGTATGATTATCTGTTGATTTTGATAATTGTACATTTAAAGAAAAGAACTCTGCCTTCATAAGAAATGGACTCCGGCCTTTTGAGATAAAAGCACTCCGTCTTCTTAAGAAAATGCACTCCGTCCAAAGAACTCCGGTCTTTTAGGAACAAAGTACTCTGTCCTCTTTTGAAAAAGTACTGCGGTTTTTAAGAAGAGGAACTCCGGCCTTTACATTTTAAGAAGCACTCCGTCCTTTATTTTGAAAAAGAACTCCGTCTTTTGTTAAAGAAAAATCACTCCGGATTTTAGAGCGTCTTATTTTAAAAAAACAGAGCTCTGACTTTTAGAGCTTCGACTTTTAAAAGAAAAAGAACTCCGGATATTAAAGAAAAGTCACTCCGATTTTAGCACTCCGGATATTAAAGAAAAGTCACTCCGGTTTTAGCTCATCGGATTTTAAAGAAAAGTCACCTCGGTTTTAGAGCTCCAGATTTTAAAGAAAGAATCACTCCGGATTTTAAGAAAGAATTACTCCGGATTTTAAAGAAAGAACCACTCTGGATTTTTAAAGAAAGAAGCACTCCGGTTTTAGAGCTCCGGATTTTAAAGAATGAATCAGTCCGGTTTTAGAGCTCCGCCCTTTTTAGAAAGAACTCCGCCTTTATGAATGAAGAACTCCGGCTATTAAGGACTTCGGATTGCGAAAAAGAACTCTGGCTTTTGGAACTCCAGCCTTTTCAGGAAAAAACTCCGCAAAAGAACTCGGCTTATGAACTTCCGTTTTCATGAATAAGGAACTCCGGCTTTTATTTCATAAAGAACTCCGGCTATTCTAGCTTCAATTTTTAATGGAAGTAGAACTCCAGCTTCTGAACTATGGCTTTCGTTGAAGAAAGAGCTTCGGCTTTTGAACCCTGCCTCATTAAAAGAACTCCGCCTTTGAAAAGAGCTCCGCCCTTTTGAAGAAAAAGTACTCCGCCCGTTTAAGAAAAAGAACTCCGCCCGTTTAAGAAAAAGAACTCCGCCCTTTTAAATAAAAAGTACTCTGCCCGTTTAAGAAAAAGAACTCCACCCTTTTAAAGAAAACGTACTCCGTCCGTTTAAGAAAAGAGCTCTGGCTTTTGAACTCTGGTTTTAAAGACCTTCGGTTTTAAGGAAAAATGGACTCCAGCTTCTAAGAAAAGAACTTCGGCTATAAGATGATACGGACTTCAATTAACGAAGTAAAGAACAAGGCTATATGAAAACACATGTATTACGGACAGCAAGTGGAACTCTTCCGACTTTTAATCTATGATGAATGGCCATTAAAGAACACGAACCAAGAACCGAGTTTTCATTAAACTTGCTGTTAAAGATGGATGAAGGATATTAGAGTGACACTCGAGGATTGCCTCCTGGGCTACGGGAGGGGACTTTTTGGTGGCATAAGCACTATGGACTACGGCCCCGTATGCTGGGTTAAAGGCATTACCTCCCGCCCCGGGGAGCATAATGAGGGGATACGGCTTTAGGTTGTGGGGTTACACACAACCCGTCCTCGATGTTGTCCGCTCCCGTCCGGTCCCTAAAGATGATAAGAATTTTAAATGGTTTTATGAGTTTTAAAGAAGACATGATAATGAGAATAATACTAAGGAAATTCCGAACTAAAGTCGTAATGGTTTTCGTATGGTAAGCTATGTTCGTTTATATATATACGTTATGTTATTGTTTTCTGCATGTGAGTATTTTGCTGGGCTTTGTAGCTCACTCTTGTTGTTTTCAGATGATGAAAGGCTCATGGAGGACGAAGTTGAGTAGGACCTTATGGTGCAGCCAAATAGTTCGGTTGGCCGGGGCTGATTAAATGAAGAGCGTGTTTAATTATTTTAATGTTTTGTGGAGACTTGTAAAACTGTCCCGCTATTTTAACTTATCAATGTTAGTATGTTTCTGTATTATGAATGAAAGTTATAATTTTTAGTAAGCATCTCAGGGCAATTAGGTCCGGCTAACATTAGAGTTGGTCGGACAAGTTTGAAATCAAACCGGTGGGCCAACTTTATATAGTTCGGCTGCATGAGATCCTGTGTATGAGTGAAAGGAAAATTTTTATGTCCATTTACTATTTTATTTTAAAGCAAGAATTATGTGCTAACGGCGGCTTTATGAAGTGGAATAAGGCCGGGCCGTCACAGTTGGTATCAGAGAGAAAAGCTGAGATGCTTTAGGACAATTCAAATCAACACGGAAATTAGGGCATGATCAGTTAGGGCAAGAAGAGGGCTAGTTTTATTATGCTTCGGACGGATGGCTATTGTTAGAATAATTGACTAACGAAAATGTTCTTTCAGACATTAAAATCGTCATCGAAGTTATGTCTAGCAGAGGAAGACGAGCTGGACGGAGTAATAACACTCCGGATAGGGAGGCAAGATACTTGAACCTGCTAGACCGGATGGCTGAGGTCATAGAAGCTTTGACCCCACCAACTCCACCAACTCCAGTGACCACCCCAATTTCGGTTCATCATGACAGGTAGGTCTATGACCGTTTTACCAACGAGCGCGTTCCTAAATTCTTAGCGGAACCTGACCCGTTGAAGGCTGATACTTGGATCCAACGATTGAAAAGGGTGTTTGTAGTAATTAAGTGTCCTGCTGAAGATATAGTTCTCTATGCCACCCACAAGCTGACGGGTGAGGCCCACCACTGGTGGGAAATGCAGAAGAGAGTTTTCAATGTACCAGATCGGGATATTAGTTGAAAAATGTTTGAAGCAGCATTTCTGGAGAAGTATTTTCCTACTCATCTTCGTGGACAGGAGGATAAATTCCTTCGCCTAAGGCAGGGTACTCGCTCTGTGGCGGAATACGATGCAAAGTTTACAGAGTTATCTCGCTATACTCCTTTTGTGGTGGAAGACCCGGAGAGGAAGGCTAGGAGGTTCTTTCAGGGACTAAGGGATGATATTAGGAGGCATCACTCAACTCTGACATTGACCACTTACGGGGAGGTGCTCGCGAAGGCTGTTATCTATGAGAAGGAGCTGGAGAAAGGAGCATTGCTTAGACAAAGGACGTTTAGTCAGACTTCAAGGGCCAGTGCTAGTGAAAGCCCTTCTAAAAAAGCAAGACCGTCGAGTTCCAGTGGGGAGCATAACAAATCCATACAGATTTCCCAAACTCCGGCTAATAATGCATGTGATTTTTATGGGAGATCACACGAAGGGAAGCCTTGCTATAAAAAGTTGGGGGTCTGTTATAACTGTGGACAGGCTGGACACATGATCAGAGATTGCCCACTCACCAAACAGGCCCCAGGATTTAAATCTCCTATTCCAGCTGAGGTGTTTGCCATATCTGCAAAGGAGGCCGAAACCTCTACGGAGGTAATGGAAGGTACACTTTCTATTTGTGGCACTTCTAGTCATGTGCTCTTTGACTCCAGATTCACCTAATCGCTTCTAGTTGATAGTTTTCGGAGACCGGATGGGTATAATTGACGTTTATGTCATTTGGGTTGATCCCTGATGGGTCTGGTAGGTTATCATGGAATGTAACGCCGTTGAGAAACGTTAATGTCATGGTAGGTGGATACCTTTGCTTCAGTGGGGGAAAAGTTCATGATTAGTGTTATTTCGAGTGTCAGTCAGAATTAGCAACTAGAGTCTCTGCTTTGAGAAATTATGACTTCGACTATGAAGATAGTCATTACCTAAAGTTTTAAAAGTCAAAATAGTTGTACCATTAAGAAGGATGATCTTATGATATCTCATGTGGACTGACATGTTTAAAGGTTGAGCAAGTGAACCCTAGTGTTTTCTTTGGAAAAGCAGACATCAATGTGGGTAATTGATGTTGCAAGTCTTTGGACTTGTATATTTTGAAGTTTCATAGGAGAAAGATGAATCGTGAGTAAGTCCAAATGATTGGGTGTTAGGATGCCATGATCTTGAATTGGGATCTTAAGATTCTCGGTAATGATTTAAAGTTATGTTGACTCTTGGAGTGATTGTCATGACTGTAACTCAGAATGTGGCAGTGGTTCGAGGATTTTGGGATTGTCTTCATAATATAACTACCCTAGAACGGTTTTAATCCGAGTAGCGCAATGAAATTGTGTGGGCCTTCACTTGCAAATTTCAGGATATAGTGAGAATCCAAATGAATGATCATCTTTGAAACATAGGATGGATCGAAATGAGAGTCCGTCTAATCATTTGAAATAGTCAATCAAGGAACTTATTTTAAAAGTTGAGTGGATTACCACAACAAGTAGATTTATTGGATTCAATCAATATATAAAATCGGGAGATAGCCTTATGATAAAGCCCTAATAAGGAAGAAACCTCATGAATAAAGAGTCAAGACAATTCGACTGATTTAGTCTCTCTGAAAAAGACCTTCTTATCAAAGAATATGTCTTGGAAGGTTGGAAAGAAATTTGGAGGAATTATCCCTTCTCATAGGAGGATCATTAAATTTCGAGGATAAAATTTCTATAAGTGGGAGAGATCGTAACGACCCAGACTTTAAAAACATAGAAAATTTCAGTCATCAAGCCCGGTCAATACCAGTTGAGCGGAAAATGCAATAGGAAGAGAAAATTGTCCTTAAGATAAAATCAACTTCGGCCCTTATTTAATGAAAACCCACTCCAGATTTCTATAAAAATCTGGTCCGGATTTCCTTGAAAAAGGAGTCCGGAATATCCCTTGAAAAGAAGTCCGGATTTCCTTGATGAAAATCAAGTCCAGCCATGTAAGGCCGAAGTAGCCTTGAAGGCCGGAGTGTATTTGTGGTTGGTAAAGTCGAAGTTGTTGATCCGGTCAACGCCAGTTAGTTGACCGGAATGCATAAATAAGGAAACCGAATACGATGAAATAATAATTAATAAGGAAACCCTTATAATAAGGAAACTGAGCAAAAAGAA
>JAODPA010084489.1:0-25398 GCA_025585075.1 Nepenthes mirabilis | reverse complement strand
TCCGGAGTCCTTTTATTGTGGGAAATCCGGACTTCATTAAGGAAATCCGGACAGAAATTTCCTCGATGACATATCCGGACTTCTTTGCCTATGGATTTCCGGTCAACGGGCGTTGACCGGACTAAATGATTCAAATTTCCTTTTACCAAAATTCCGGACGTCTTACCTCTGGATTCCGGTCAACGGACGTTGACCGGACCAGATGATTAAAATTTCCTTACTCAAATTTTTTTTTTTTTTTTGGGTCATTACAGCCATCCTCGGGGAATTTTACAGGGAAGATACTACTTTGAATCCCACGAGAAGGAATCTACTGTTACTGTTTCTGGCCTTAGAGTGTATGGAGTGAACACAATCTTCCCCAATTATTCGCCCCTCGACTAGTAGGATACGCTAGTTGGGTCATTAGGATATTTAATTAGTGTTTCTGATGAAAGCAAATGAGGTTTGGAATTGTTTTATGAAACTGTTGCCTGTTTAAATAGAATCATGCTTTGCTCCTATTTCCATGAACTGCTTTTATTCTTCTGATCTGATTTTAACGTGTTTTTTTATCCTAGCAAGACTTATGTTTTCTCGAGATCTATTTATATAGAAATTATGTTTTTCCTCATGATTTTTATATGTGTTTCTACTCAACTGCATTTATGTTCTGATAATATCTCAGTATTATTGGCTAATCGCATTCATGCCTAAATTGCAACTATAACTGCCTTACCGTATTACGTTCTACATGAGAGCATTATGTTCTGCATGTTTTAGTATCTTGTTGGGTTTCAGCTCACTGTTTTATTTTTTCCCTCCAGATAAGGATATAGAGAAGACACTAGAGGACCATGTGTAGCTAGGAATTAGTAAGGAATGTTTTGGAGTCTCGGCAAAGTCTCGAAGATTTATCTTGAAGTATTTTTTGAGATTTGATAGTTTTGCATGTGCCATAGAGTTTTCTAAAGAATATTATGTATAAATGATTGCGGTAGTTTTACAAACTGTTAAAAATTGTATTTATGCTTCCGCAGATTATATCTTGGATATAGATACTTCCGCTATATGTTTTTTAATTTTCTGTATAGGTCCTAGACGACATCTCTTGTCTGAATTCTGGTATAGTTGATAGGGTTGTTAAAATTAAGGCCATGGATGGCTCTTGTGATCTTGTGAATGCATGTTGTCAGAAAACTGTGGTATTGCGGATAGTTGTGTGCTTGTACTGATTCTACTTTTGTATTATGGTCAAGATTTTAAGATCTGAATATTATGTATGCTCTATACTGATGTAAACAAGCAGGTTGTATATTTGGATTTTCGTCCAATTTTAGATAGAACTTTGCCGAAATTTCTGCATAATTTATTGTTGAAAATTTATGATTTCTGTTCTGAACCTGCCTGACGGAGGATCCTTCGGTAATTAGGACCCGTTCAGTTACAATCGACAGTAACTTCCAAATATCATCCTGCAGCCCTTGCAGAAACTTCTTGGCTTTTCTTAACTCATCCTCTACATAAAAAGATGTAAAAGGAAACAACTCAGTAAACTTAGCGTCATACTCAGTCACCGTTATATTTCCCTGTCTTAACCTCATGAACTCCTACTCCTTTTGATCATGGAGAGTGGACGAAAAATATTTTTTCGTAAAAGAATCATCAAACATCTCCCATGTGATCTCATTATCAGGCACTCCCAACACCCTCTTCTTCATGCTCCACTAGCACCTTCCAACTTGTATATTGTGAAGGTGACTTTCTCCTGATCAGTATACCGAATTACAGTAAAAATCTTCTTCATTCTCTTTAGCCAAACATCTACTTTTGCCAGATCATGCTTACCCAAAAATCCCAGTGCTTGTTCCGCTGTAAATCCGTCATACGTCGTCGAAGCAGGATTTGTCAGAGCTGGTTCAGGTACAGGGACTGGAGCCATACGTCTCTACTCCACAGATTCTACAACATTAGTCATTCGCTCCAATAGAACAACAAAATTGCCTCTCTTTCGTGGGGGGTACTAGCACCACTATGATTATTTCTCTGAGTCCTACTGGCCATATTAAATCCTCTAACCAAAAATAAGTATAGCATTATAAACCTCAGATAATTAGGTAAGAGGGAGGGGTTAGGATCAATGCAATTTGAAATTTTAAACACTTAAGGCCAAAACTTAAACATTCCTTCTAATCCTAACTACTTCATCTTGCCTCAATCATAGAATAATTCGACCTAAATCCTTAAACTTACATTGATCAATCTAGGCCCAGCCTACATTCAACCCTGATTAACCTAATCACTAAGTCTTGGTTTAAGCCAATTTTCATCTTAGACAGACTAGAATACCTATGACTTAGTTCATCCTACGCCTATACCTATTTATTCGATCAGTTAGGATCATTTCCTAAGTTTCTACATATGACTCAGATCATTCCTCAGGCATCTCGTTTTCTCTGATACCAATTATGATGGAATGGATCCTAATTCCCATAGGACCCTCCGTCAAACAAATTCATGACATAATTCATAAATTTAGATCAGTAATTCTGCAGAAATTTCGATAGAGTTTTATTTAAAATTAGACGAAAATCTAAATATATAACCTATATATTTTAATTTGTACAAGCACACAACTATTTGAATACCACATTAAAATCTATAATACACATACACAGGACCAGCAGTTTGTCATTTATATTCATTGCTCAAATGTAATCCTATCTACTAAATCAGAAACATATAAGCGATACCACCTAGGATATATACAGAGTTTAAAAAACATATAGCGGAAACAACTATGTAAACCTGCGGAAGCATATTTTCTATTTCATCACATGCATCACATACATTTCATATACTAAACCCATATACACAGAATCCATATACAAAATCCTGTATTTACATTCAAATTGTATCTTTTCAAAATTCTCCAAAATACTTCAGTTCTCCAAAAGTCCTCAGGCTAGACTTCAAATTATTCTCTCTTGTCTAATACCAGCTTTACAGTCTCATTTTGAGAAAAAAATAGTAAATAGTGAGTCGAAACCCATCAAGGTACCAAAACATGAAGAACATAAGTACAGGTGAACAGTAATACTGAAATATTCAAGGAGCCAAAAAACATACAAAAACTATGAGAAAACATAATTCGATACAAGCTAGTTTTCATATTTGTAATTCATGCTTTCATGCCTAACATATATATATTACAAAAGAAATACCACGATATTATTACAAAAATAGAAGCATTTACGGAAAACAGGAAGAAAGCATAATTCTATTTAAACACTTATCGGAATCCATAAAATAGTTCCAAATCTCATTTGTTGTTCGAAAATTTTAGTTCGATATTCTAGAGACTCATTTGGTATACTCTACTAGCTGAGGGATTAATAATCAAGGACAAATTGTATTAAATCTACTCAATCAAAGGCCGATAGTTCAATGGTATACATTTTGATTCGATAGTTCGATAGTTTGATGGTTTGATAGTATCATTGATCACGATAACCGTAACGTTCTAAGGCTTGTTAAAAAATCTTATCTAACTGTTCAACAGTTCTAGGTCCATTTTTCCTTACTGATTACTTAATTCAATGCATTTGTTCAAAATTCCATAATCGAAATCCTCGTATTTCAAGGCCAAGTCAAACTTTTATTTAGTCACCCTTTCAGATGATTTTAAAGGTTTCCATAGTTCGATAATACAGCTCTTCAAAGGTTTCTATTGTTCGATAATACAATTCCATGTAGAGTTTTCAAATACAAATCATTCGATAAACTTTACAGGACAACAACTTACATTTAAATCATCAAAATTTCAAGTTTCTAACACGATTTTCCAAATTTTCATTCTGGGGTTCCACAGAAAACTTATGTGCTTAAATCAAACACCAAACACGGGTTTATTCATGAAATTGATGCTATAATTCTAAATACATATACAAAATCATGCATTTAAACAAAAAACCCCCAATTTTGAGCTAGGGTTTGCAATACACGGTCTGAACATGAAACGAAGACAAAACACGAGCTAAATCATGAAATCAGAGTTATCAGTTACAATATACATACAAAGACAGGAAATCTAGTCCAAAAGTCATGAGATTCATACAATATTCATGTCAAATATTACAGAACAAGGTTTTCAGAGCATAAACGATAACACAGAGATATTAAAACACTGTAAAAACGGTATATAACTTCCGAAGTATACTTGTCTGAGCCTGATTTACCGTTTTTTTTATTCAGATCAGAGCGTAACAGAAGATTTCTTCCTCTCCTTCTCTTTTCCCCTTTCTCTCCCGCTACCTTTCACTGGAATCGTCGCCAAAATGCAAAAGAAATCGCGCGTGCCCCTTTTATATTTGTTGTGGCACTCAAGTGCGCCTTTAGTGCTCCCCGAGCGCTCCCCTTTTGCAAAACAGCACTCGATGGGGCGCTCGAGCGCCCATCGAACACCCTTATCATTCCCAGGCGCTGCCTTCGCCTTGCTTTAGGCGCCCTTCGAGCGGGGCCTCGCATAAGATTGCGCCTCACCATACGCTCGAGCACACAGCGAGCACCGGTCCTCCCTTTGGCCGATTTCGCTCCTTTTTACTTTGGTACCAAATTTTTTACTATATTCAAACCCAAATATGATTTTTATCAACATAATTATTTCATAATCATCACTTTTCATGGTTGAGATCTCACCAAAAAAACATAATCCGATAATAATTAGGCTTTGGAAATCAGAAATCAGTAAACATAAATTAAAAGTCAGAAACCGATACAAAATCTATGAAATATAGAAAATCTCATTTTCTATCAGGAAAGAACCGAACCAGTAGCCTACTAGTAGGGGGAGTGAATAATCGAAGATAGATTGTGTTCACTCCACACAATTTAAGGTGAGTAACAGAAACAAGAGATCCTTTCTCGTGGGATCTATCCCCTCTCATGGGATTCATGACAGTGTTGCCGGCCAGTAACAGTAACCACCTTCTAGGTTAACTCCCTAAAGAAGGGCAGACCACATGTAACTCTATGGACAGAGTTATCCTCGATTACTACCATACATTCTAAGGTATATCGGAGAATCTAATCTGACTGTATATCAGTCATCGATCCTAATTAACAGGAATAGAAATATTTTTGTGATGGACTAGATTATTCCCATCGAATAACCTCCGTCAGAAAAATAATAACAGCTTAGCAAGATAACATTAATAATTTTCTATAGAAAATTGGGCAGAGTTACGTTTGTAAGTTGGACATTTCTAAAATACAAACACCTGAAATATAACCCTGCACAATAATCCAAAGAAATTCAAAAGAAAAATCCATAAAGTCCCATGACAACAACACAGGATCTAAACGCCACGACAACCAAGGTGGCTCCGGCAACATGATTCAGATGACACTGGCAAGAAGGATGCCAACTAGGGACCCAGAACTCATCACAAGGCAAGACCTGCGGAAGCATATAAATACCACAAAACACAGCGGACTGATACATGCACATGTCATCCATCAACCACTAGCATAAGGTATCTCCATACAAGTTTTATCAGATACAAAAGTCAACCCAAAAAGATAACTGTCATACATCTAATCCGTCCAAGTCGAAAATCTTGAGCCTTGCACGCAAAACAGCTATCTACAGAGCTTCTATGATCTACTCGGCCTCGTCAGGCATCAAGGTGTTCTCATCTGAAAAATATAAGGCAAGGGTGAGCATAAAGCCCAGCAAATGAAATCATACATCACTAACCAACAACAGGTAATGGTAAACAATAGCTGAAAAGAAGAACAATGCACAGGGACAATACAAGGGAACACGAGAGGGAGGAGAGCACTTAGGATTGTCCGATTTACTTTATTCATTTTCCTTTTTAACATTTATCTTTGCAGACCTTGAAGCCAGTAGATCATACTAGCCAACAAAGCAAGAGAACGAGAAAAGGAATGTGTTAGCTACACATTCTAAAGCCATGGCTACATTTTAGGTCTGTAGCACTCGACCCCTGGTTGCATCCAAGCAACAATTCACGAACGACTACATCTCGCTATGTAGTGTTCAACCGACACACCCCACACCCCCGGGGACCAGAGCAATCCTTGTTCTTTCACTGTAGTGTCCTAGAACGTGCCATGAACATCACCCACCCCCAAGGGTGGCCGGAGTGTTCCTTGGGTTCCCACCATGACGCACATGGCAAGCTAGAGGACACCACCCATATTAGTTTCAAGGTTCAACTTTCCGGGAGGGGAGGACCCACTACTCAATAGAATCATTCACAACTGGGAAACCCCATTCCCATCACACGTCTCCATCGGGAGATCACGTTCACCATGACATACCTAGTGGGTCTCCCTCCACTTACTCACTTGTCTTTTATTCCTCTTTTGGAATTAACTTTTATCACATTTTAGTTCAAGTTCACAAGGAGTTTGAGTTTCCTTACCTTCAGTGGACAACCACCACCTTAGAAGCTCTCGGGACACTTTCCCATGCTTCCAATGCACGATTATACATTTTGAGACTTTACACTTTCACATCAACACATAACATGAGTCTCATCACATTTAGATAGAAGCAAAACATGCAATTTCACAATTTACTCACGGATAAACAGTAACTTAGAGGACTCGGAGTCCGCAAACGGGTTATAACGTGCAAGATTTCTCACGCGGCCAACATATATACACAATAGGGATGTGGGGATTCACATTTTGAAGTCAATTTAACAATTCATGGGCGGGAAATGGGAAAACCCCAAAATCTCGTGGGTTAGGGTTTTACGAAGCTCCACCGGACGAATCGGTGAGCAAATCAATAAACAAACCATACCATGCTTGGTCTCAAGACACGGGTACTATATTTTCTAAGCTACAGGTGGGTATCGAGACGATAATACCCGATAATAAGCAAAAACCAACGAAAGAGGAAAGTTAGTGGGTATGAGAACACTTGCCTCGACGCGTGCTTTCACTTAATAATTGGCTCTCGGACAGTTTTGGACTCCCGGGCCTCATTCTCCCTTCTTCTCTCTCTAGAGTCGCCTCTCTCTCTCTCTAAAAACCCTAAACCATGCGAAAAATGACCAGGGAGAAAGCCGAACGCGTATTTATACCACGCCACCGCTCGAGTGCAGCTCTAGCGGGCAGCATGCAGCCGCGGTACTGGTTTTCCCACTAGAGCGCGGCTCAAGCGGCTAGCAGGCAACGGTGGTTCTGGTTTTTCTGCTCGAGCGGCCAGCGAGCGGGCGAGCTACTGGAAAAGATGCTCAAGCGGGGCTCGAGCGGCCAGCGGGCGGGTTCACTTCTGGAATTTCCGCTCGAGCTCGGCTCGAGCGGCCAGCGGGCGCAAGCTGTTGGCCCCGCACCTCAGCAGAAGGAATTCCGAATTATTTTCCAATTTTTCACAAAATACACATCACCGCGTCGCTCAAAAGATCTATTATTAATTACCAATACGATAATTACCCCTTAACTACCATACCCTTAATCCCAGAACCTCACAATTTTTCCTTCTTATTTCTTAACTGAAAACCTTTTTAGTTTCAAAAGTCAGTCAGAGTTTCACAGTAAATCTTCAATTAGTTTCAAAATATACAGTAATAGTTTGTAACCCTTCAAATTGGCTTTAGAATATACAATAATAGTTTGTAACCCTTCAGATTCGCTTTAGAATATACAATAATAATTTGAAACCCTTCAGATTTGCTTCCAAAATCCTCAAAAATTTAATAATATAAATCTGTGTAAATTTTTCAAACATAAATCATATCCTGGATATTATCACGTTATAGATTAACTTTTACACATCAGAAATTTTAGATTAAAATAGTTAAATCCTTTAATTTTCGTGCTTAGGGTTTTGCTAAAACTTTCGGACGATAAATAAACACTAAACATATGTCTTTTCATGAAATCATGGACATCTATAGCAGTACATACCACTAAACACGAAAATTATCCGATTAATCAGGAAAAACATGCATTTTTTACAGTAAACATGAGGAAACATGGATTTAGAGTATAAATACCATTTTTGAGATATAGAAAAGCTATAAAAATAGTAAATAATGTCCGAAATACACTTACTTGAGCTCGATTTACAGTTACCCTTACTCTGATCGGGACTGGACGGAAGATTTCTCCCCTCCCTTTTCTCTTCCCTCTCCTTCCTCTCTTCTCTCCTTTGTTCTCTGTTGGTTCTGTTCAAAGACAAAGCCTCAAATCCCTTTAAAACATGAAGGAAAAAGGAACCATATGCGGTCACATGACTGGCATTCGAGCGCCAATCGAGCAGTGCTCGAGCAGTGTGCTCGTAGCCGAGATCGCTCCCGCCTTGCCTCAGGCGCACCCTCGAGCGGTGCATTTGCATTTTTCAGCTTGAGGAGCGCTCGAGTGGTAGTCAAGCATCCTATGCTCCTTAACCCATTTCGCCTCATTTTGCTTCGGCAATCAATTTTTCTACTATATTTAATCCTTAGTATGATTTTTATCCAAATAATTATTCCATAATTACTATATTTCGGGATCAAGATCTCACTCTCTCCCCCGCTTATAGAAATTTAGTCCTCAAAATTTAATGATCCTTAAATTTTCAATGTCAAGGAACCTTCTTAATGTCTCTAACTCATTTCTAAATCAGTATGGTTATCCTAGAAAGCCAGAAATATCAGAATTGGCTTGATCTTCATTATCTGACGCGTCTTTTCTAGACCCAAATTCACTAAATCCGAAGGTAACCTATTTCATTAGCCACTTTTCTGACTTAGTTTCGAACCTTACAGAAGCAAAATGCTTCAAATTTGGAGCATCCTCCCCGAATTTCAAAATTCAGATCTTAATATATAGGGACTAGTCATCCGATTACTATTTACTATCACAATTTCAACCCAACATTCTAGTTCCTTTACCAGGTTCGGTTAAGATTCCGACATAAATTTTAAATCAAAATTAAAAATGTAAGACGGGATACTTTACATCCTCCACATTTCGGTATCATGTCATCAAATCGACATTTATATCAGATACATGTTCCATTTTGAACACCTAATTTACATAGTAACCTTGATTAAAACTGATTTTAAGATAGCCATAACATTAAAAATAAACCTCACAGATCCTCAATTCACCACAAAACAAGAGTGCTAACTATAACAGTAATTATAATTTTGATACAGTTTTAGATCATTACCTAAAATTTCAAGGCCTTAACAATCTACAATCTCAGAATCTCAAAACTTCTACACCGAGCAATTTTAGATCTTGTTGGCATACCAATAAACCCATTGATTAATCCTAAACACGTCCTTAATAATCTTGATTAGTGGGTCATTCTAACACGAACCCACCAGGGTTTTCTTATCTCAAAATTTCATAATCCCAACATTTCGGACACAACTCGACTTCCCAACTTAGGAATGTGGCATTTCTTTTTTCAAACAATTGAGCCTACCCACCATTTTCCTTTCTCATGTCCTTTAAGGCACAAAACATATCAAGCTAATAGAACCTTAGCATTTACTACTAGTACAAATGTTCGTTTTTCTCAAGATACAGAAATTCATTTACAAGGTCCTTAGACAAACATATCCACTTGTAAATTTCTAAGGTTAGCTTCCGTTATAACAAACTTATCCAAATGGGGTTGGAAAACTCGGTTCATCAAATCCATAAATACGGCTGGAGAATTAGTTAACCCAAATGGCATTACTACAAACTCATAGTGCCCATATCTAGTTTGGAAAGCGGTCTTTGCTACATCCTCCCTTCTGATCCGAAGTTGGTGGTAGCCGGATCTAAGGTTGATCTTTGAGAATACACATGCTCCTTGTAACTGGTCAAGGAGCTCGTCTATCATCGGCAGAGGATATTTATTCTTAGTGGTGATTTTGTTTAGTTCCCGATAATCCATGCATAACCTCAAAGTTCTGTCCTTCTTCCTTACAAATAGGACCGGTGCACCCCATGGAGACACACTCGGCCGGATGAAACCTTTATCTAACAACTCCTGCAACTGCTATTTTAACTCCTTAAGTTCTGCCGGCACCATCCTATATGGCGCTTTATATATTGGCACTGTCCCAAGTGCTAATTCTATTCCAAATTCTATTTCCCGACTGGGTGGCAGCCCAGACAAGTCGTCAGGGAATAGATCTTCGAACTCACATACCACAGGAATCTCTTTGATCAGAGTTCCTTCGCCCTCAGCCACGCTAGCGAAGGCTAGGTAAGCTTGGCACCCATTACCAATCAAATGCCAGGAATGGAGGACCGAAATGAAGTAAGATGCTTCCTTACGCCGGACTCCCTGAATGTAGAAAGACTTGTTTCCAGGGATGGCAAATTCAACTCTTTTTTGGAAACAATCAATTTTGGCATGATGCTTTGCTAACCAATCCATTTCCAGGATTGCATCAAAGTCCTTTATTTCTAGCATAACTAGATTAATAGGCATCAAGAATCCATTCGATTGAACTGGACTCTCTGGGTGCACAACATTTAAGATTATAGACGACCCTGTGGGCGGGGCGACCATCAAGGGACAGCCAAGAACTCGCGGGAGGGTCATAAGACATTTCGTAAATTCGTGGGAGACAAATGAGTGGGTAGATCCTGAAGCAAAGAGCACAGGACTAGTATTTCCACAGATAGAAAGTGTACCTTCCACTACCTCAGCAGAGGTTTCGGCCTCCTTTGTAGAAACAGTAAACACTTTAGCTACAATGGGGGACCTAAGTTCTAGAACTGGTTTGGCAAGTGGGCAGTCCTTAATCATGTGTCCACCTTGGCCACAATTATAGCAGACTCCCAAATTTTTAAAGCATGGCTTCCCTTCATGTGCCCTCCTGCAATGATCACACGTGCTGCTAGATGCTCGGGAAACCCATACAGATTGGTCCTGCGCTCCACAGAACCTCGACGGTTTCGCCTTCTTAGAAGGTTCTCCACTAGCGCCGGTCCTCGAAGCCTGATTAAGAGCCTTCTGTTTGAAAGATTCTCCTCTTGCCAGTTCCTTTTCGTAAATAATGGCCCTCTCTAACACTTCTCCATATGTGGCCAACTTTAAAGTTGGGAGATGTCTCCTAATATCGTCTCTCAACCCTTGAAAGAATCTTCTCGCCTTTCTTTCCGGTCCTCCACCATATAAGGAGCATAGCAGGATAGTTCTGTAAATTTTGCATCATATTCGTCCACCATGTGAGCGCCTTGCCTTAAGCGGAGGAACTCATCTTTTTTCTCTCCGCGAAGATTAGCGGGGAAGTATTTTTCCAAGAATGATGTTTCAAACATTTCCCAAGTGATATCTCCTTTTGGTACCTCAAAAACTCTTTTCTGTAATTCTCACTAGTGGTGGGCCTCACCCGCCAACTTATGGGTAGTGAATAGAACCTTATCTCCTGCAGGACACTTGATCACCGTGAACACCTTTTTTAGTCATTGGATCCAGGAGTCCGCCTTCAATGGGTTAGGTTCTCCAAAGAATTTCGGGACTCGCTTGTTTGTAACGCGGTCGTAGACCGATCTCTCCTAATGGATAGGAATTGGGGTGGTCACCAAAGTTGGCGGAGCCAAAGCTTCTATGACGTCTGCTATCCTGTCTAGTAGGTTCAAGTACCTCGTCTCTGAGTCCGAAGGGTTGCTAGTCCGGACAGCTCGCATTCTTCTATTTGACATGTCTTCAGTAATGACTTTGATTCCTGAAAAGACCGTTTTGGTCAGAATACTAGCCAAAGGCGCCAAACGCATAGTACTCTGTCCTCAGCATAAGTAGTGCAAATTTCTTTTTACCCTCAATTTATCTTGCCTTAAGTTTCTGCATTGATTTAGATCAACCTAAAGTATCACAGTTCTCTCTGATACCTACTGTGACGGACCGGCCATATTCCACCACATACGGCGGTCGTCAAGTCTGACCTTTGCATCATATACAGCATAAATATTAATTAGGTAGAACATAAAAATTTTTCTTTTCTTCCATATATACCATTTGTATACAGGATCGCTTGAAGCCGAACTCTTTGAGTTGGCCATCATAGTGCTAAGTCTCACACCTTGCCAACACTTAGGTTGGTCGACTATAAAAATTACTTGACATGACATGAGATGCTACTAGAAATATTGACTTCATTCATCCATATTAAATTTACGAAAACATGCTAACATCCATAAATTCTTTTACAGCAGAACTGTTTTACAAATCCTTCTCAAATCATCAAAAGTATTACATCATTTCATCACTAATCAGCTCTGGCCAGTTGTGCCGTCATACGACTCTACTCAATTTCATCCTCCATAAGCTTTTCTTCATCTGAAAAATTGTAAGAGTGAGCTACAAGGTCGAGCAAGGTACCCACATGTAGAAAACATTAACATACATATCATCGGATCAAAGTAAAGTAAAGGTTTCATAGCATAACTTGGCATACAAAAATCACAATTTTGTTTCTTCTTAAGCTTAGAGTTCCTTGTTCTTGTTCGTTTTATCTTGTCTTTAGGAAATTCATAAAAGCTGAACAAAATACTTATCATCTTTAGGGACCGGATGGGAGCGGACAACATCGAGGAAGGGTTGTGTGCTACCCCATAACCTAGAGCCGTATCCTCTCATTACGCTCCCCGAGGCGGGAGGTAATGTCTTTAACCCGGCATATGGGGTCGTAGTCCATAAGCCTTGTGCCACTAGAAATTCCCCCGTGGCCCAGGGGCAGTCCTCGAGTGTCACTCCAATATTCTTCATCCATCTTTAACAGCAAGTTTAATGGAAACTCGGTTCTTTGTTCATATCTTTGAATGGCCATCTATTATAGTTCAAAAGTCGGAAGTCGTAGAGTTCCACTTGCTGTCCGGATTACATATATTTTCCATGTTTTTATAGCCTTTGTTCTTAACTTCAAACAATTGAAGTCCATACTGCCTTTCCTTTAATCATCTTAAAAGCCAGAGTTCTTTTTTTTTTTTTATTTTTTCTTAAGAGTCGGAGTTCTTTTTCTTAAAAGCCAAAGGTCTTATTCTAAAAGCCGGATTTCTTTTTCTCACAAGCCGGAGTTCTTTTTCTCAAAAGCCGGAGGTCTTATTCTTAAAAGCCGAATTTCTTAAAAGCCGAAGTTCTTTTCTTAAAAGCCGGAGTTCTTTTTTCTTAAAAGCCGGAGGTCTTATTCTTAAAACCGGAGTTCTATTTCTTAAAAGGCAGAGTTATTTTTCTCAAAAGCCGGAGATCTTATTCTTAAAAGCCAAATTTCTTAAAAGCCAGAGTTCTTTTCTTAAAAGCCAGAACTCTTTTCTTAAAAGCCAGAGGTCTTATTCTTAAAAGTCGGAGGTCTTTTTCTTTACAAGCCGGAGGTCTTATTCTTGAAAGCCAGAGCTCAAAAGCCGGAGTTCTTTTTCAATCAAAAAGTCGAAGTTTGAAATACATGCTCTTTAGCCGATCTCAATTTTCATGAACAAAATTCCGATTTCAAACATGCTGTAAAGCCGATTTCAATCTTCATGAACAAAATTCCGATTTCAAACATGCTGTAAGGCCGATTTCAATTTTCATGAACAAAGTTTCGATTTCAAACATGCTGTAAAGCCGATTTCAATTTTCATGAACAAAGTTCCGATTTCAAACATGTTGTAAGGCCGATCTCAATTTTCATGAACAAAATTCCGATTTCAAACATGCTGTAAAGCCGATTTCAATTTTCATGAACAAAGTTACGATTTCAAACATGCTGTAAGGCTGATCTCAATTTTCATGAACAAAATTCCAATTTCAAACATGCTGTAAAGCCGATTTCAATTTTCATGAACAAAGTTCCGATTTCAAACATGTCGTAAGGCCGATCTCAATTTTCATGAACAAAATTCCGATTTCTAACATGCTTTGAGGCTGATTTCAATTTTTATGGCAGATGTGGCCGGTTTCAAATCACACTTTATGGCCGGTTTCAAATTTATGGTACACTTTCCAAATATCTTTCTTTTAACGGCCGGAGGTCTTTTATCAAAAGTCGGAGGTCTTTTTCTTAAAAACGGAGTTCCTTTCCTCGAAAGCCAGAAGTCTCTTTCTTAAACATGCAATTATTGGGGTTCATGCAGATCGACAATTAACCATACTACGTGCATAAAGAAACTAAACATGATGAATAATAGGGCACCTTTTAAACATGCGGTTAACAAAGATTCCCCCTAAATTCGAATGATCAGAACAAATATCATACATGCCGTACATAATTTCATCAAAAATTAGATATACTTGCATTGCAAACATGCATATATTTGCATTAAATTATGGTCTCAAAACGAGGAGGGTACACTTGCCTGGAGTGGGTCTATGAACCTTTCACTTGGTTTTGGCTCGAAGTTCTTAATGCCTTCACTTGGTCGTTTGCTTGGCTTCCTATCCTAACTCATGGGGAGGGCCATTACTTATAGGCATTGGGGACGGTGGTAGTACGTAGGGTAGGTCAACTTCTTGTGCTTCTTTTCTATTAGGGTAGTTGGGAGTAGCTTATCTACTCAGGCGTGGTTGTTCTGACTTTACCTTTCATAAGGGGTTCCTTACTGACGTTGTAGGCCTGTCTATCCTGACTTTACTTTTCATAAGGGCTTCCTTACTGTTTCGGTTACTGGCATTGCAGGCATGATTATTCTAACTTTACTTTTCGGAAGGTTTTCTTATTGTCTTAGTCAACTGGCGTTGACCGGTTATGCCTTCTTTTAGGGCTTTCTATAGTCTTAGCACTTTCGACTTTTGTCTTACCTTGATTCGCTTTTAAATGTCCATCCTTTATTTCCGGTCAACAGATTTTCGCACTTCCAATCAACAGGTGTTGACCGAATTTCGTTGCTCTTGATTACACAATCCGATTAATGGACGTTGACCAGATTATGTTACCTTCAACATTTTCCGGTCAACCTGGCATTGACCGGATTACTTTCCTCTTTTCTTCCTTCTGGTCAATTCTTATTGACCGGATAAGTCTCCTTCTAAGTTCTCCGGTCAACAGTCAATGACTAGATTACGATTACCCTTTTTGCCTCAAAAGATTTGGTCCTTACAATTCTTCCCCTCTTATAGAAATTTCGTCCTCGAAAATTTAAATACAGTTACTAAACTCAAGAAAACAAGTGGGGATACTTGTTTCGAATCTCTTCCTCTCGTTCCCAAGTTGCTTCTTTAGGTGAGTGGTTTTTCCAAAGTACCTTTATTAAGGGGATTGAATTGGTACGTAGCCTTTGTTCCCTTCGATCCAAAATCTGCATCGGCTCCTCAACGTAGGATAAGTCCTTGTTAATTGCCAACAGCTTGAACTCGTTGACATGACTAGGATCATGGACATATTTCCTAAGCATTGACACATGGAATACGTCATGTACTTCTGCCAAGCTTGGTGGTAGTGCTAGTCACTATGCCACCTCTCCGATCCTTCTAAAACCTCGAAAGGGTCAATAAATCGTGGCTTTAGCTTTCCTTTTACCCCGAATCTAGTCGTCCCTTTAAATGGCGATACTTTTAGGAATACAAGGTCACCTTCGTCAAACTTCAATGCAGATCTCCTCCGGTCTGCATAGCTCTTTTTCCCGCTCCGGGCAACCCTTAGATTCTCATGTATTAACCTTATTTTCTCCGTCGTTTCCTTAATAATTTCTGGACCCAAAATTCTTCTATCTCCGGGCTCCTCCCAGTGAATCGGTGATCTACATCTTCTTCCATACAAGGCCTCAAAAGGAGTCATACCTATGCTGGCCTGATAACTATTGTTATAAGCGAATTCTGCCAAGGCTAAGAAATTGTCCCAAGTCCCTTTCATCTCTAAGACCAAGGCCTTTAGCATGTCCTCAAGGGTCTGAATTGTCCGTTCTGACTGGCCGTCAATTTGCGGGTAATAAGCAGTGCTAAATTTTAGCTCCGTCCCCATTTCCTTATGGAAGGTTTTTAAGAACCTCGAAACAAAACGAGGGTCTCTATCTGATACGATAGAGACAGGCACCCCATGAAGCCTGACGACCTCGTTTACATATAGCTGGGCCATCTTATCACGGGAGTAAGTTGTCCGGATTGCTAGGAAGTGGGCTGACTTTGTCAATCGATCAACTATAACCCACATAGCATCGTGTTTTTTTGGCGTCCTTGGTAGGCCGGTCACGAAGTCCATGGCAATATCTTCCCATTTCCAGCCTGGAAGCGGCATTAGTTGCAATAACCCAGATGGCTTCCTCCTTTTCGCCTTCACTTGTTGGCACAATAGACATTTTTCTATGTGAGTTGCGATGTCCCTCTTCATATTCCTCCACTAGAATGTTTTCTTTAAGTCCTGGTCATCTTATTGACTCCTGGGTAGATTGTGTACCGTGATCTATGGGCTTCCTTAAAAATTTTCTCCTTTAACTTCTTGTCGTCCGGCACACATAATCGATCCCTAAACCTTAATGCTCCGTCCGATAGCACGTGAAAGTCACTTTAGGAATCTCGGTTCAGATCACTCATGATATTCACAAGGAAGGGGTCATTCGCCTGCCCTCCTTTGACCTCATCTATCACCACTGGCTGGACTTGAAGATAAGCTAGAATCAACCGCTTTCCCGTAACATAACGTTGGACGTCATAGTACATTAAGCAGTCTAACATTTCCATTTGTTTGACATGCATTCTTGGCAAGATACTTGGTGTCGGCTCAAAGCGTCAGCCACCACATTGGCCTTACCTAGCTCATACTGGATTTTACAATCAGAATCTTTTAAAAACTCAATCCACCTTCACTGTCGCATGTTTAGTTCCTTTTGAGAGAATAAATACTTCAAGCTTTTGTGATCAGAATAGACCAAGAATCTCTCACCATACAGGTAATGTCTCTAAATTTTTAACGCAAATACTACTGCAGCCAATTCTAGATCGTGAGTTGGGTAATTCCTTTCATGATCCTTCAACTGATGCGACCCATAGGCAACTACCCTTCCATGCTGCATTAAGACATAGCCCAACCCAATCTTTGAGGCATCACAATAGACAACCATAGGGAAGGGCAGGAGCTCTTTTCACATCAAGGGAAGCCGGTTTCATTTTCACCTTACAAGGCCGGTCTTGTTTGCATCATAAGGGAAGGCAGGTTTGGTTCATCACTCAAGGCTGGTTTAGATTATCACCTCACAAGGCTGGTTAACATTTTGAATTTCAATTTGAGCATTAAAATTTAGAACTCACAATTCTCCCCTACTTAAAGAAATTTCGTCCTTGAAATTTGAGTAAAGTTACATACCTTAGTCAAACAAGTGGGGATACTTGCTCCGAATTTCTTCTTCTTGCTCCCAGGTAGCTTCTTCAGGTGAGTGATTCCTCCGTAGCACTTTTACCAGAGAGATCGTCCTTGTTCGCAGCTTTTGCTCTTTCCGGTCGAGAATTTGTAGTGGCTCCTCGACATAGGATAGATCCTTGTTGATTTCCAGGGGTTCAAACTCAATCACATGAGTAGGGCCGTAAACATATTTTCAGAGCATGGATACATAGAACACATCATGCACTTCAGTTAAACTCGGTGGTAGTGCTAATCGGTATGCCACTTCTCCGATCCTTTCTAAAATCTCAAAAGGACCAATAAATTGTGGCTTTAGTTTTCCTTTTATTCCAAATCGTGACATTCCCTTAGATGGCGAGACTTTCATAAAGACGAAATCTCCTTCTTCAAAACTTAAGTCTTTTCTTCTTTTGTCCGCATAGCTCTTCTGTCTGCTCTGAGCGAATTTTAAATTATCATGGATTTGTCTGATTTTCTCCGCCATTTTTTTTACTATTTCTGGACCCAAGATTCTCTTATCTCTAGTTTCCTCCCAATGAATTGGCAATCTGCACTTCCTTCCATATAAGGCTTCAAAAGGTGTCATGCCGATACTAGCCTGATAGCTGTTATTATAGGCAAATTCTGCCAATACCAGGTAAGTATCCCAATTTTCCTTCATTTCCAACACCGAAGCCCTCAGCATATCCTCAAGAATTTGAATGGTCTGCTCTGATTGGCTATCAGTCTGGGGGTGATAAGCAGTACTGAACTTTAATTCAGTCCCTAGTTCCTTATGCAAACTCTTCCAAAACATTGAGACAAAACGGGGGTCCCTATCTGACACGATGGAGGCAGGAATTCTATAAAGTTTCACAATTTCGTTCACATAAAGTTGTGCTAGCTTGTCACGTGAGTAGGTCGTCCTGATCGCCAAGAAGTGGGCTGACTTTGTCAGTCAGTCAACTATAACCCAAACTGCATTATGATTCCTAGGGGTCATTGGCAAACTTGACACAAAGTCCATAGCAATATCCTCCAATTTCCAGCTTGGGATTGGCATTGGTTGCAACAATCCAGATGGTTTTCTCCTTTCAGCCTTTAGTTGCTGACATACGAGGCATTTCTCCACAAAGGCCATAATGTCTCTCTTCATGTTTCTCCACTAGAACGTTTGCTTTAAGTCTTGATACATTTTTTTTTATTTTAGGGTGGATGGTATACTTAGACCGATGGGCTTCCTTTAAAATTTTCTCTTTCAACTCCTTATCATCAGGAACGCATAATCGATCTCTAAACCACAATACTCCGTCTGTTCGGACATTGAATTCAGCTCGGGATTCCTTACTCAACTCGCTTGCAATTTCTACAAGGAATGGAGCGTTGACTTGCATCTCCTTAACTTCACTAACGATCTCTGGTTGAATTTGAAGATAAGACAGGAGCATCCTATTTCCCTTAGCATATCACCGGACATCACATTGCTTTAGATATTCTAACATCTCCATTTGCTTGACTTGCAATTGAGCCATAAATCCAGACCGTCAACTTAAAGCATCTGCCACCACATTAGCCTTCCTAAGCTTATACTGTATTTCACAGTCATAGTCCTTTAGGAAATCAAGCCACCTCCTTTGCCTCATGTTAAGCTCCTTCTGGAAAAATAAATACTTCAAGCTTTTGTGATCAGAATACACCAAAATTTTTTAACTGTATAGGTAATGTCTCTAAATTTTTAAGGAAAATACCACAGCCGCAAGCTCCAGATCATGGGTAAGGTAGTTCTTTTCGTGAACCTTTAGTTGCCTAGACCCATAAGCTACTACATTACCGTGCTGCATCAGCACGCACCCCAAGCCTGCTTTGGAGGCGTGACAGTATACCTCATATCCTCTTGAGCCTTTTGGAATGACCAACACCGGAGCGGTAGTCAGGCGATCCTTCAGCTCCTGAAAACTCCGATCACATTCCTCAGTCCACTCAAATCTAACTTCCTTCTTCAGTAGTTTAGTCAAAGGCATAGCAATCTGTGAAAAGTTTTCTACAAATTGTCAATAGTAACCTGCCATGCCAAGGAAGCTTCTGACCTCAGTTACGGAAATTGGCCTACTCCAGTTAGTAACGGCCTCAATTTTCTTAGGGTCCACCGAAATACTGCCATCGGAGATCACATCACCCAAGAACATCACCTTTTCCAGCCAAAATTCACACTTTTAGAACTTAGCGTATAGCTTCTCTTCGCGAAGTACTTGAAGTACTATCCTCAAATGGGTCTTATGTTCCTCGTAATTCTTGGAATAGATTAGAACATCATCAATAAAGTCCACCACAAATTATCAAGGTTCTGCCTGAACACCCTATTCATTAGATCCATGAAGGCAGTAGGGGCATTTGTAAGCCCAAAGGGCATAACAAGGAACTCGTAGTGGCCATACCTTGTCCAGAAAGCGGTCTTGGCCACATCCTCAGGCTTAATCCTCAATTGATGATATCCAAACCTCAAATCAATTTTTAAGAATACCCGAGATCCTTACAATTGATCAAACAGATCATCAATATGCAGCAGAGGATACTTGTTCTTGATCGTGATTTTATTTAACTCACGATAATCGACACATAGCCACAAGGATCCATCTTTCTTCCTTACAAACAAAACTGGTGCTCCCTAAGGAGACACACTTGGCCTAATGAAACATTTGTCCAACAGCTCCTGTAGTTGCAACCTTAATTCCTATAACTCAGCTGGAGCCATTCTATAAGGGGTTTTAAAAACTGGGCTAGCATCAGAAATAATAGAAATCTCAAATTCAATTTCTCAATGTGGAGGTAATCTAGGCAGCTCCTCAGGAAATATATCCTCAAATTCACAGATGATGTGGATGTCCTTAGCCGGCACCTTATGACTCCCAGTGGTGCAGGCATAAGCCAAGTAAGCCTTACATCTGCTTTTCACCAGATGTTTATCATGCAAGGATGAGATCATTACAGGCACCTCCTTTTTCTTGGTGCCTTAGAAGAAGAAGGTTTCCATCCCAGGGATGTTAAAATAAACCTTATTCGAAAAGCAATCAATGGTGGCATGGTTTTTAACCAGCCAATCTATCCCTAGAATCACGTCAAAACTTCCCATGTTTAATAATACCAAATCCACAATTAAATGCTTCCCGTCTACTTCCATCATGCATCTAGGGTACACAACATTAGTAACTACGGGAAATCCTGTAAGGGTACACACTGATAATTCATAATTCAATAAGCATGGAGCAGTATCAATATGGCATGAAAACTGGGGAGAAACGAATGAGTGAGTACACCCTGAATCAAATAAGATGGATGCAGGAACGCCACAAATAGAAAGGGTACCTTCCACAATGTTAGGTGATGCCTCAGGCTCTTGAATAGCTACTGCAAAAGCTTTAGCCGGAACAATGGGCTTTCCTCCCTCCATTTTTGGGCAGTCCTTGATCAGATGGCCTTTCTGCCCGCATTTATAGCGCACTCCCGTGATTCGGCGGCACTCCTGCCCTGATGTATTTTTCCGCAGGATGTTCAGTGCGTAGCCGAGGTTTTAGAATCAGTCCTCGACTGAGTCGGCACTACATTCTTCCCTTTTTCCACCATCCTTATCCTCTTTCATGATCCAGAAGATCCTCCAACAGATCCGATACTAACATTCGCCCGACTGGCTGCCCTCTTTGCGAAGAATCTTTCCGTCTCCACTTCTTTCTCGTAGATGACTGCCCGGTCTAGTATGTTGGCATATGTCTCAAGTTTCAAGGTGGACAGTTGCTTCCGAATGTCATCCCGTAGCCCTTGCTGAAACTTCTTCGCATTTCTTAGTTCGTCTTCTATATGATAAGGAGAAAATTGGGACAGCTCAGTAAATTTAGTGTCATACTCCGTTATAGACATACTCCCTTACCTTAGCCTCATGAACTGTAAGGTTCCCAACTTAAAATGTAATGAATATGAGACAATCAACATAACAATAAATAATACTAGACTTATTGGATGCCTAAATAAGAGCATTGGAGGAAATTTGGAGAAAATCTTTGGAAATTGTGGTTGAAGTATCGTTGGCAGGCTACACGCTCGAGCCTCGCTCGAGCCAGAGAACCAGAAGCTACCCCGCCTGATGCATGCTCGATCCCCGCTCGAGCCAGAAAACCAGAAGCTACCCCGCCTGATGCGCGCTCGAAGCCTGCTCGAGCGGATATTCCAGAACCTTCCCGCGCTCGCTAGCTGCCTAGGCGAATTTTCCCGAATCTTTCGGAAAGCCTTGGCGCTCGCTGGCCGCTCGAGCGGCCCGACTAGTATAAATACCGGCCAGCTTTACGAATTTTCAATCTCCCACTTATCTCCCACATTTCTCACAACTTTCCGGCGAGAGAGAGAGAGTGAACGTGAAGCTTAGTGACAGGAAGGAAGAAATCAAAGCATAAAGTCCGAATCCGTCCGGGAGTCAGTTACAAAAGTCATAGCACGCGTCGAGGCAAGTGTTCTCAAACTCACTATTTGTTCTCTTGTGATTTTTATTCGTTCTCCATCGGGTATTATCGTCTCGATACCCACCCAAATTGTAAAAAGCATACAGCCCATGCTTTAAGATAATAGAATCTATGATTTATTTACCAAAATAAGCTCCGAATTGATTGGTTTGGTACCACCAAACCCTAACCCTCACTCAAATTCGGGATTCACTATTTTTTCTCCATGTTATGTTAATTTGGCCTCAAAATATGAATCACCACGTCCCAAATATGTATACATATCGGCCGGGCGTCCGAATTCACAAGAATCGACCTGTACACGGCGTCCGGGACCTCTAAATACCTTCTGTTACTGTTCACCCGAGGTAATATGGAATAATTTCATGTTTAATGGGTATAAGAAGCATATCTAATTAATTACATTTGATTGTAAGCTTGAAGTTATGAATTTATGCATCGGTTGTATTGAAACGGGCTCCGGAGGACCCCGATTTGATAATGGCTTATCAATGGTAAGCAACTCCGATCTCTCATGATCCATGACAATTATATGTATTGTTAAATCGCTAAAAACATGCTTAAGTTTCAATGTGAAATAAGAACCAAACGATTAAAATGAAGGGGAGCCCACAATGTGATATACAAATGATGGAGCCTCCCAAATGGTGGGAGTTATGGCAAATGGAATACGGTGGACTTTCCCTCAAATGGAAAAGGAATCATGAAACTAGGACAATGGATTTATGTTCAATGGGTAGTATTCTCTGGCTTGACACGTCCATCTCTGTCGAAACCCGAAGAATACTTTGGCCGCGTATTCCGGTCGCTTGTGTGAGTGGGTGATGTCCGTGTCACGCCTTAGGATACTATTGTGGAAGAACGAGGAACAGCCCTGGTATCCCGGGGGAATGGGATGATTATTGACATGATGTATTGTTGACATGATGTATTGGTACGATATGCAGACGACCCCCCGGCTGGGTCTAAGAGTAAGCCCTCACGGCCTTAGATCATGAGGAGTATCATGATCCTTTCCTCGTTCTCTCGCATCGTTGCTAGTATGACCTACTGGCCCTGGTCCGCAAAGATTAAAGTAAAATTAGAAAGCAAGATTCAAACAGCAATTAAATGATCCAAGACATGGTAAACGGCAAATCGATATTTCTAAATGTTCCTTCCCTTCCGTGTCTCATGATATTTCAATTGCATGTTTCCCTTTTTTTTCATTGTCATGTTTATATTCTCCATAGTCTGATAGTGACGTATGATTATACTTGCTGGGCGATAAGCTAACCCTTGCACTCACTCTTTTCAGATGAAAATGCCCTGATGCCCGACGAGACTAAGTAGAACAAAGAAGCACGATAGCCAACGTGGATTTTGAAGAGACCTTGAGGATCTAGTTTGATTATGTATGGCATGGATATTTTGTGGATAAATGGTTTTGATTTTTGTATACTATGGTGATCATGCTTCCGCAGTTTATATTTGTGGTAATGTATGGGTTTTATAGTTGGCATCTTTACCTTAGCTGACGTCATACCTGAGCTATGACGCCGGTGCCACTACAGGGGTTTAGTGGATCTGAGATCCTGTGTATAATATTGAATATATTTGTGGATATTGTGCAGAGTTTCTTTCAGGTACTTGTATTTTGGCAAACGTTCAAGTTACAAATGGAACTCTGCCCAAATTTCTACAGAAACTTATAAAATTAAATTATATTAGTTTATTGACGGAGGGGTTATTAGGGAAAATAACCCGGTCCGTCACATGAACTCCATCTCCTTTTGATCCCAGAGACTGGGTGGAAAATATTTCTCTAGAAATGCTTCATCGAACATCTCCCAGGTGATTAGTTCATTGGGCACCCCCAGTGCCCTCTTTCTCATACTCCACTAGTTATCCGCCTCGCCCTCTTATTTATAGATGGCAAAGGTGACCTTCTCCTGTACCGTACACCCGATCACCGCAAATATTTTCTTCATCCTTTTAAGCCATATATCGGCTTCTTCTGGATTAGGCTTTCCCAAGAAGCTCGGGGCGCGCTCCGCCATAAATCGGTCGTACGTGGTTGGAGTTAGGACGGCCGGAGTTGGTTCAGTCGCAGGAATTGGGGCCATGTGCCTATGCTCAACAAATTCCACCACGTTGGTCATCCTTTCCAATAAGTCTAAGTAGGCGGCCTCCCGGTCATAGGGAGTGTTTCGGCTGTTTCTCCTTGCCCTTCCACTAGCCATTGTGACGGACCGGGTTATTTTTTTTAATAACCCCTCCGTCAATAAATCATTATAATTCAATATTAGAAATTTCTGTAGAAAATTGGGCAGAGTTCCATTTATAACTTGAACGTTTACCAAAATACATGTACCTGTATAAAACTCTGGACAATCTTCAGAAACATATTCAACATCATACACAGGATCGCAGATCCACTAAACCCCTATAGTGGTACCGGCGTCATAACTTTAGTATGACGTCGGATGAGGTAAAGATGCCAACTATAAAAACCCATGCATTACCACAAATACAAGCTGCGGAAGCATGATCACCATAGTATACCGAAAATCAAAACCATATATCCACAACATTCCCATGCCATACATAATCAAGTTAGATCCTCGAGGCTTCTTCAAAATCCACGTTGCCTATCTTGCTCCTTGTCCTACTCAGTCTCGTCTGGCATCAGGGCATTGTCATTTGAAAAGAGGGAGTGCAAGGGTGAGCTTATCGCTCAGCAAGTGTAAACACACATCACTATTGAAAGATAAAGCCATAATGGAAACAATAGTGGGGTGGGGAAAAGCATCTAAAAGTGTGAAAGGAAGGAAATACTTATAAGAACCAATTTGTCATGCTTTGGAATCTTTAATTACCTTTGAACATGCTACTTTAATCTTTGCGGACCAGGGCCAGTAGGTCGTACTAGCAAACGATGCGAGAGAACAAGGAAAGGATCATGATACTCCACATGATCTAAGGCCGTAAGGGATTATCTTTAACGACCCTCCGGGGGGTCGTGCACATCACATTGTGCCATAAATCGTCCCATTTCCCCGGGGTACCAGGGCAATCCTCGTTCTTCCACAATAGTATCCTAAGGAGTGACACGGACACCACCTGCTCCCATAAGCAGCCAGAATACGTGACCCAAGTATTCTTCTGGTTTATACCGTGATGGACGTGTCAAACCAGAGAATACTACCCGTCTAAGAGTCCATGGTCCTAGTTTCATGATTCTATTTCCATATTCATTTGAGGTAAAGTCCATCGTATCTCATGTATCGTATCTCCCGCCATTTGGGAGGTTCCATCATGCATATCACATTTTGGACTTCCCTCTGTTACTCATCGGTTTTCATTTCCATTTGGAATTTAAACATTTATGACTACCAAAAATTAGAAAGGATTAGAACCTCTTACCGTTCATGAGCCAATTTCACCTCGAGGTCCTCCGGAGCCCAATTCATGTCAATTGATATTTAAATTTCATGATTTCAAGCTTACATTCACATATGGTTAGTTAGATATTGGTAAGAACATGTAAAATTTCCATTGTACCTCGGATGAACAATGACAGTGATCGTTTAACACTTTCGGACGCCGTGAACGGGTCGATTCTTGAGAAAACGGACGCCCGGTCGGTATGTATACATATTAGGGACATG
>JAODPA010084478.1:0-25400 GCA_025585075.1 Nepenthes mirabilis | reverse complement strand
TATTTGAGAGAGAGAGTTTCCCCGGGAGCATGCAGATGACCCTACGCCTAACTGACATTGGTCAAGGAGGCAAATGCAAACTTTGATTGGAGTTCAAAAATTCATATTATAATTATATAATTTGGGAAATAACTTATCTTTGATCGTCGGAATCATTCAATTAAGTATTTGGGGGTATGGATTTTCATTTTAGAAATCTACTCTGAATTCTTTTGAATTTCAAACTAAAGAAAAAAATGATAATTGAAGTCGGAAAAAAACATTAATTAAGCTATTCTTTAAAGATATTATTTGACGATCGGTACGTGACTTATGGCTCCTCACCAAACACACGACACAATCACTAATAGGATAACAAGGTATACCAGGATCCATAAGTCGGTTCCAACACATACAAAAGCCAAAATAAAAACATAAATAATAGACAACGATAATTCATATTGAATTTTGATCACACTCTTATAAATATCTCAACAAATAGAAAGTCATTTGAGATTCGCACAAAACTCATGCAAAGGGCCAGGAGGCAAAATTAAATCGAGCGCTCACTCGAGCACTGATTCTAGATTGATGAAAGATTGTTGATGCTTGACTCGCGCTCAAACGGTGAAGAGATGCGGATTCTAGATATAGTGCACTCAATCCACGCTCGAGCGCGGAATCCAGAACCCGATGTGCTCGAATAACGCTCGCTGGGTGCTCGAGTATCGATACGCAAAATAAAACATAGCTCACATATTTTAGGGTTGAAAATTCTAAAATTTTTCTCCATAGAGGGGGCCGCACATAGAAAGAGGAGAGAATGAGAGAGAAAAGAAAGAGATTTGACATCAAGTCGTGGTCCGATTAGAATTCTACTCTTCACTAAGATTGGGCACATCATTCTGAAAGTAATTCTAAAAATGTATTTTAATTTAGTTGCTTTTTTTTTCTCATTATATTTCTCTTGTGGATTGTCAGATATTTCAAGTGAAAGTTGCATTCAACTAATCTTTACTCAAATTCAAAGTGAAGGGATTTCGGAGGGGATTCTTACAACCGGCATTATTTATAATGAATTTATTTAAAATTTATCTCGTAATTTTTTCTTTATTGAATATGATTCTCCACGTTAAAAATCGTTATATATTTTTCATTTTTTATACTTACAAACTTGGTGGCTAACAGTTGACAGGGGTTTAGGTTTATTCCACTGCACCGGATCGGGTATATCTAGGTGTCTAACCCCAACAATTCAACACAGCTGTCCAATCCGTATTGCCTCTCCTCAAACAATGATCTTCAAGATATAGCAACATGCAACAGACAGGCGATTATTGAATGATCCTCTTTCACAAATTACTGGTATGTAAAGTAAATATTTGGCTACTTCTAAAGCCTAATTTATCACCTAGTAGATCTGCAAGCGGCTACCTACCAATTTTATATGGAGGTAGCATTACTTATATATGATAAACGGGTTATATTTACAATTTGAACCATTTGTATATCTAAAATACGATGGAACAGTATTACCAACACTAAAAATTCACCCTCACCATAAGAATTTTTATTTGTAGGACAATAATCCTACATCTTAATGCCCTCCACGCATGCATTTATGATCCTGCATTGTTTATTTGGAGTGTCTTTTTTTATAGGACACCCTACCCCAAAGCCTTTTCTAAGGTCAACGGAGCAATCCTCACAGCTTCCTCTCCAATCGCCATCCTAACTTCATTATGCTCGCCATTTCCTGTAACACTCAGTACGTTAACCACCTTTGACTCAGCCCTCTTCCCTTCTCTCTCACCACCTCCATTCTGCCGACAGATGGAACTTGAGTCCAGTTTTGACCCAATTCTAATTAGAATAAATCAAGATACAATAAACAGCCAGATAGTTATTATACTGGATATAAACCGAAATAAGTTATATGCCCAAATAACAGCATATTTAATTGCCTAGTTAAGTGGCTAATCAAATTGAGCTATTTATCCAATCGATTAGTTTGTATATTCTACAATTAACCGAAGCAAAGGTCTCCAAACTGGCAAAATCAATAACTCTTCATCATATGCTTAATATTTAGGCATTAAATACCTACAGTCAATCCTACGATCAAAATGTGCGCAACAACGGTTAGACTAATTAATTTCCAACTAACTTAACCATCATATCTGATTATTCCTCTTCAAAAAAGCCGCCAACAATTAGTAGTATAATTATAAATACACCTCACTTTCTCTAAAACAAGGGACAGATTATGAAAAACAAAGAACAAAGCACAGCCTTCTAACTCATTTTTCCACAAAATACAAAGCAAAGTCATCTATCTCTTTCTCTCATCCCTTCAGTCTCTCCCATATTTTAAATTTTTCAAAAATTTATTAATTTGAGCAGTAGAGGATATATCAGAGAGTGAGTCAGAATTTTTTTAAAGTAATTATTTGTTGTTGCGGCGTGCAATATCCAAATAAAAGATTCGATAATCACACAAAAATTTATCCGAATTCTAATTCAGATTTCAAGTATACATCATTTTTAAAGCAGTATTATTTCTTAAATCACAAGGATCTAATCACGAGCAAGTGTTAGTAATAATTGCACTTTTGATCAATTATTTTATCATTTTGAAACCAGGAAAATGTATAGATTAATATATAGATTAGAATTCAAACTGCTATCAATAATGACTAATTGATCAAATAAACAAACAAATAAATAAAACCACTTACAAATTCCAACTTGGTTCAACCAAGGGTTCTAGCAGTCTCAACCACGACCAAGTCCATTGCCTGCAATGAGCAGAGTCCAGCTTCAGGTATCTTCCAAGATTATTTCACGAAGGAGTTCACCGATGCCATACAAATTCACAATTTGCTCTTAACCATGACACTTTAATCTACAAGAGAACGTATATATCTATACACTATAAATAATTGCCTAAGAAACACTAACCTCTATATAAAGGTACAAGATAAGAAATCTAATATTGCCTGAAGAGTATCTCTCCCGTGCCACTCTTTCTCTACTGATAGGTAGTTAGAGCATTCAACATGCCCGGTAGGTTAGATTTGGCCTACGAACCCAAAATCAGTGGGTTTGGTTGCCACAAGCCAACTTCTACGAACTTCGACATCTACAATACCACAATGCAGACAATGAATACCTTTTTCCCTTCCGCTTCTGCAGAAATTTTCCAACTCTCACTCTCAACGAAGATCATTAGCGTGTACTTTGAAACAATGCCCATCAGAAGGCTCATTTTCGAAACCTGCCAGAGATGGACAACAAGCTCAGGCAATTTACTACTTTTTTCTTTTTTCTTTTTCTTTGCGAAGGGGTCGTCAAATTGACCATGATAAATAACAAGTTTGTGTTAGTTTTCGAATTTCTTTCCATTCAGCAATGAAATGAAGAATGGAATGAAACGGATGCAGAATGCCCACCAAAGAAAGCAAAAATGCATCCGCTTCTTCCGAACCCAAGGAGTTGGGTGGGGCTTCTTTCTAAACCTTTCAGATAATAAGACCAATTCATAATTAGAAGACTACTTCTATATAAATGCACTACAACTTTAATTTATAAATTGCTGATTTAAGCAGTTTCAGCAATTCAAAAAACAAGAGCTAACGAACGCAATCTCCTAACTAGATGTTAGGTATAGATTCAGCCATTTATTACTAATTTTAAAGGCCAATATCAACAAAGGTAAGACTAAGAATCACAAATGATGACACAACCGATATTATGTTTGCAGGATAATTTTGTGAGAATATGGCTAAAACTTCAAAAGGAATGGCTTAACTACTCACTTAAATTTCTTTCCCAAACGACCCAAGCACTACACTGCTCAAAGAATACCATTCTTTTAGATATTGTTTCTCTTGCACCACATCGACCTTCTCATTCAAAGCCAAGCCATACGCTCCTATCTCATAAAAGGGTTCTTAGTAAAAAGGGTTACATTCATCTAGAAGATTCTATCACTTGAAGAATGAAAATAAAAAAGGCTCGGTCATAGTCATTGGAATGAACTTGATAACAATGACCAGTTATTAGTTAAGTTGGCTTGGCTGATACTTAACTCTTATGGACAAAGACCTTATCCCTAACAATAGTGCCATATACCTTATCATTGGCTTACAGTTGCTTTAATGGCTGAGCTACTTAGGCTTGGTGTTCTAAAAAATTGTATATTGGAAACAGTGAAAGTTGCATCTTTCTTAATGACAATGACCAGTTATTAGTTAAGTTGGCTTGGCTGATACTTAACTCTTATGGACAAAGACCTCATCCCTAACAATAGTGCCATATACCTTATCATTGGCTTACAGTTGCTTTAATGGCTGAGCTACTTAGGCTTGGTGTTCTAAAAATTTGCATATTTGAAATAGTGAAAGTTGCATCTTTATTGATGATTGGTTTACTAAGGATACAGTCCTTACTTATCCGAACTAGAAGTTAGATGTCAGGCACAAAATAAAATCCTCTTCTTTTTCTTATGTTGTTGATGAGAATGAGCAAGACTTTCTATTGTAAGTCCTTTCCTTTTCCTCTAGCTAAACCTAAAAGCAATAAAGTGCATATTCTTCTTTTCTGGAATAAGAACAATCCATGCTTTTTTCTTTCCTGAGTTGAGAAAAGAGGAAAATCTCACCCTAGCTATTGGACTTGGATCCTTTCCTTATCGACTTTGACCAAAAGAATTATTCTTTTTCCTAAGACTAGAATGAGTAAGGCCAAAAAGAAATGCATAGCTTTATGAAATTTAGTTCAGGCATAGCTATTGAAAAAGAAGTACTGTCTGCTTATTGAGGTAGATAAGCAATCTCCAAATGAGAAAGGGTTTTGTTATAAATCTATAATGACTGGCTCTTTAATAAATTCGTAAATAGAATGACCTTTAATAGACCTCTTTACTCACCCAGTAACTAAGGGGCATAGCGAAGAATAAGAATGGATTCTATTTTATGCCTAACCTTCAGAGTCTAAGGGCTTCTTTACTTTAGATAAAGGCCACGCTAAATGGATAGGATCCCTTGCCATCCATTTAAGCAATTCAAAAAAGTTGCGAATGGAAAATCCTTAATAGCTTGAGAGGGGTCTCTCAAAAAAGGAAGAACCGAAAGAAGATATATAGCTGAGCCTTTACAACTTGACTATTAAAAGAAATGTTTCACTCTTGGCACACACACATATCTATAATACATTCCTAAACGTGCTACATTTAGGAACAACCCTAAATATCTTTTTATTATACTTACTATTTGGGGGTCTTCTCTGCAAGTTAGCCATGACATCATAGTCTACATAAAGTTGTACCAATGCAAGTTGCAAAGCAAGTCTCAGACATCCTTTTTTTTCTTAATTAAATGTTTGCTCTGCAATTAAGTCCTGATATCTTCCTCTACGGTGAGCTAACACAGCATGATGACATAGTTTCTTTTATACTATAACTTGGAATACAAACTGAAAGTCATTGGAAAGGCTGCTTACTACTTCAAAGTTGAAAGGAGATTTGATTGTGTTTCAGACGAAACACTGAAATCTTAAACTCTAGTAATTAGAAGCAAATCTCACATCACAAGATTTAAGTATCATCAAAATCTGAAACAATTATAAATGTTAGATTTGATTTTCAATAAAGCATTTATAGAATTCATGTAATTAAGAGTCATTAGCTGTGCGCTCAAACATGACAATAGAGTAACACACCTTTTCCTCAAGCTGTTTATCTTCTGAAAACCATGTCTGACCTGTGCATATATGGATTTGCTGCATAGCTATTGACTGCAGAAGAATGAAGAAAGCAAGAAATAGAAGGTGATATCCAACAGAAGCTGTGAATGGCTACATCATCATAAGTGCAAAACAGACTTCTTGCAGAAACTGTAAGCAGAGAGGTGTCAGGATGATCTCACATGATCATATAGGAGATGCATGACATCTGTGAAGTGACCATTAAAAAAAAACAATTGAAGAAGCTATGCAGCAATAAAGATTATTACCAAGAGAAGTTTCTCTACTCTCATTTTTTGCAGTTGCTTAACTACCCTTTGGGTGTATATAAAGGAATATGTGAACAAGCTGAATCACTTTCAGGAGGAACACAACTTTTAGAAAACAATGTCCAGTCGAGAATCTATCATTTAATATAAACTTCAGTTTGAATCTATGCTCGGTAGAGAAATCTGAACAAGCTGAATCGCTTCCAGGAGGAACACAAAACTAATCTGCATAATCAAGCTCATTTGGATGCCTAGGCAAGTTTGTAAGCTACAACTATTTCTGGAGTCTCGAGTATCAAAGGGATGTTCTCAAACGGTACTATGCTTTAAGCTGTGGAACTATGCAACGTTTATAAAAGCATACTTCTGAAACTATTTGCTACAGGAGTGTGTTTTGTACCACATCAGCAAAACGTCGCATTAAGAATCCTGAGATTTAATGTCAGGATTACAAAACCCAAGAAGAATCTCAGGGTTTACAAAACCCAAGATTCAAACTTCAGGGGGAAAACCCTCTCTCTCTCTCCCCCTCCCTCTCACAAAAAATCAGTGCCAAATCTTGATTAGTGCTTTTGTCTACCTTACCAAAGACTAATGTTAGAAAAACCCTCAGTTTGAAGTTCCTCCACCTTCCTTCTCTCTGTTCCAATCATTAGTGCTCACAATACAGAAATTAAGCTCACAAAGACTCAGATTGCCAAAATTATAGGATTGGAGAAACATGAAGCTTGGTTCTTGTTCTCTCTACTTTTTCTCAGATTGTCATGAAATCTAATGAAAACTTTGCTCACCTTTTGACCTCACATCCTCTGAGATTACCAAACCTTTACTTAGGAAAATGAGAATTAACCAAAAAAAAAGGAAAAAAAAATTGTAGTAAAGCAGAGGCAAGCAACAAAAAAGAGTCCCTTCTGCTTTCTATTTGCTAACACCAACATCACATTCTTTGCAAACAGTGAACACTGCTTGCCTTTGGGATAGAAGGGGTTTGCTCCTGAAGTTTGAACCTCGGGTTTCGTAACCCAGAGATTCAATCTTGGATTCAGTAACGCAGAGATTCAAGCTCGGTTTTTAAAAACTGAGTTTTACTCACATAGCACAAAACACAAAACTTTGGTAAATAGCTTCAAACACACTTCAATAATTAGTCAAAATATATTATAATAAGAAACACAGCTCATCGGCAAAGAGTCCAATGGGGAGACAGAAGAAGGTGAGAATAGACATGGGCCAATCTTGGAGTTAATATTCACACAGTCCATGCCTGTGTAGACCGTTTAAAAATGCCAAGATTTCACAGTCACAACAAAAAGCTGGCATAGAGACTAACAAGATACAAAACGTCACTTACCTCCAGGCAAAAGGCATGTCCTTTACCATTTGCACCTTTAACTCAATCGCCAAACTCTTCATGTCCAAAGCAATACCTTTTGCTTTGAGTAGTTTAGGGAAGTCGCCTTGGAATCGCCCAGATATAACCAATGGGCTCTCAGATGAAATATCTGGAATAGGGAATGGACACACCTGCAATTTGGGGATAAAAGAAGACATGCTTAAGTCACACTTTAGAAATTGCATCAATAACTCATGCGGCACCACAGCCACAACTTTGAGCATGACCTAATTATACGTCGGAGTCAGGGCTTGAAGATGTTTCGATTTCTCTAATAGCTTCTTTTTTTTATTTGGGTGTGCTGCTTGTAGCATTCCACTTGTGATAAAAAGATTATTTCACAGATCAGTTTCTTCCTGATCAGATTTAACTTGTTTTGGGAGGAGGGAGATGGAGAGGAGTTGATGGAAATTGGCCCTGGGGTCAGCACCAAGTGAAAGTGGGTAGTGGCCAACAATCAAACTAACCTTTATGGATTCCATTGTTAAAACAATGACTTTAGGAGAACCGCAACACTATTTTTTACCTATTTTAGTATTTTATAGTAGGGATTTTAACTATGATTTCTTTATAAATGGTATCCTACTGCTTAGACTTAGTTATAAGTTACTCCTAACATGGTTCAGAGTTAAGACTCTTATGCTTCTATGGAAAAAGCTCTTCAGTCTATCAGGGAAATAAATTCAGGGAAACTTCCCTAGAGATGTATTATGTCTATGGGAACATTATGTACTTGGCGATCCAATGTTCAAAAATTAACCCCTTTAAATTTGAAAGGATGTTTTACATTGATTTGTTCTTATATTTTTGTTCATGTTGTTTTTTATTTTCTATTTGGAAATTGTCTCACCCTCCCTCTTATAATTTTATTCTAAATTCCTCTCAACGAATAAAGTGATTAAAAAAAAAGGCAAAAGAGGTAACGAGAACCAAATTAAAACATGATACAAATTGAAAAACACAATCAAGACAAAGCATACCTCAACTTCATCAAGTTCATCTAATGTGTCTATGGTTATATTTGCAAAAATTGCAGAAGATGCTCTGACAAACAATTTGAACAAGCAAGACTCAATTGAATCTGATTAAAAAAAAAATCATAGATCAAAAACAAAAAAGTAACTTTATTGAACACAAAACAATAAGCAAAATAGCAGTTCATTTCTCGGTGACACATTCTTAATTTCATGCTAGGCAAACATAAGAAACAATAAAATAATCATACAAACAAAGAAATGGACAGAAAAATCTTTCTCCCGCAGTCAAGAAACTTCCCACTTCTGAAAATGTAGGCCTCTAGTGCTGAGCCTTCAACACTCCACCAAAAATTAGAAAAACTCTGCTGATTTGATGGTGATTTGTTCTCTAGTTATTTTCTAATTGCTAGATGAATATGATGGAAAGAGTTGAATAACTAGGTAGGGAAATTATCATACTGACTTTAGGCACATCCATCATATATGCTGAATCATTTAACCATGGCAATTATAGAATTGCTTTTGTTGAATTCAAGTTCGAGAACCTTGAGACTGACCTGGGTCACATGCAGCATCATAATGGCCTCGCCCGATAACTGAAAGCATTTGCAAGAAATAATGATTACAGAATCGACCTGTAATGTTATCATAATGATAATTCACTTTTAGGTTTCACAAAAGAGAAAATGGGAAATTGGTTCTGCTATTGATAAGAAAATGTAGTCTATGCTTACACCAAGAATGTGAAACAAATACTGGTATAATGTATGCCTTGCCAAATCTAGTTTCCCTTTCTAGCATAATTAATCTTGTAGCATGCAGCAACTTCTTTTTGTTAATGAAGAACGTATGTTGATATCTATTTCTGAGCATCTAAAAACACAGTTACATCCCATGGGGAACAGCCAACACATTTGAGACTACAATTAAGGTCTGACAGTTCAAATCCTGTTGGGAAGTGGGTGCAGGGGATTTTACTTGATGTGGAAGGGCAACGCCACCAGTGGGCCCTGATGGATGTAGAAGGAGAAAAAACACAGCGCAAACTGACACTAATTGACAGCAACGATGAAGAGTAACTAATACACACAAATAATACATTTCGGAAAGCCACAGAGGGGTTTAAGGACGGGAAAACACTAGGTATAAACCCAATTAAATATGCATGAATTAGTGATATAATTAAGCACCTAATTTCATGCATCCTGGGGGATCCAACCTAGACTTGACAATTGTCAGACTTGCCTTTCTTTCAACCTCTTTTAACAATATAGTCAGGAAAAAGGGAGTACAGATTGGATAGTAGCGCAGTTCGTGTTGCCTAGTTGTAAACCCAAGAAATAGCTACCACCCATTTGTTTCATAGCATAAAACCAAACCATGGTAGGGCATGATCATAATGTATCACCAACCACAGCCTGATTGGGCATCACCTACTAGACAACAGAAACAGAACGTTCATTAGAGACAGAATTCATGAAATACATAGATTGTAAAAAACAAACAATGATGGTTGCACACTCCACACACTTGTACCACAAAATGTTGTAGGTCAAAGCTGGACTGGGTTGAGACTTCTATACAAATGGAACTACCAGAGTAGACTATGGTCTTAAAAAAAATATTTCCAAGTCTCCCAACTACTTTACAATTATTACCAATGCCGAAAGTATGTATGTGTGGACATATAAATCCCCAGTTTAATAGACGATTTTCTGCAGTCTTGCATATGTATCTCTCATCTGCAGCCGCTCCATCAGTTACAAGGAAAATGATAGGCAACAAATCATGGGTGTCTGACAACATCTCCAGAGCCTGAGAATAAAAGGACATACATAATCCAAGTTTATTCATGTTATCATAGAAAAAAATATTAGTCCTACTCCGCATCAAGATATCTCTGATAATCATTTTATAATTTTGAAACAATTAAATCCCCCCTTTCTTCTTCTTTTTTTTTTTTCTACCATTATATTCTATTTTTGTTTCATTCTAAACACAAAGACTCAGAAAGAAAGGAAAGGGGACAATGAAGCCTGAAGCTGAGCAAAGCACAAAGCAACCAAATGAAGAGGAATTGTACAGCGAAGGTGAACTGAAGCCAAATGAGGATCCCGCAGCTTGGTGGCTGGTCTTATTATTCTTCTTTCATATTCGCAAGTCTCAACAGATTTGACACGCCCTGCCTTTCAGCCTTCAAGCTCATAAAAAACTTAATCTCTGAATTTATTCTCTTTTTTCTTCTCCTTTGGCTTCATGACAAACCATTAACCTGGCCACTGAACATTTGTTAATTTCTTCTTTTCCATTTTATCCCTTTTTAATTTCATTAAATTTTATTTTTAAATAAACAATCATTGGAAAACCAGGGTACGCTCTCTCAGCTTGTAACAATTCAAGTTAGATTCAACCAAAACACAAAATGTTAGTACTAACTCTCTTTACATACCTTCCATATACATAAAAAGAGACAGAAGTGAGAAGACAGAAAGTTGAAAACAAAAAAATAATAATAATGTAACAGTCTCCCGTTTAAGAAACAAACAAATCTTCCAAAATAATAGAAGAAGTGGAACTAAACAAAGGCAGGAAGAAATGAATCCGAGATCACAAGATTTTTCTGTTGTCTCCCTTGTTCATTCTATTGATTACGTTGATTGTGTATATTCAGTGTTTTTTAGCAATTACAAAGCGTAAAATAATGAAAATCAAAATATAAATATTGATTGGTGTATTAAAGAAATGTTTTCTATATTTAATTTTGCCCTAGTTTATTATGTTATATTCAATATTATCATCCTATTATATCTAGTACTTGAACAATTCACTTGTACTCAATCATTTAACTATATAAGCATATCCTTCGTGATATGGAATGGTCTGAACAAGATAAACACCAAAGAAAACATCTTAGTTTGTGTCAATCAAATCTGAGATATGTTAACAAAAATGTCTTTATATTGACTCATTTGTTTACAACTTCTTATAATTTTTTTAGACAAGAAAACAAAAAACACGTGATTTTTTTTACTAATTTAGTATAAAATAATATTAGTATGAATTTGTATTATTGATTAATTACATTCTTATATCCATAAATAAATTGTAAATTTTAGTTAACATTTCTTCATTTTTTTATTTCTTCATTTCTTCATTTCTTCATTTTTTCATTTCTTCATTTCTTCATTTCTTCATTTTTTCATTTTTTCATCTTTATCTCGTTGTATCCACATTTTCAGAAAAAATAACGACATGCTGTGCTTCTTAGCTTCCACTTATGCCTAAATCAAGTAAATATAATGGTCCTCTAAATGAATATTTTCTTATACAAGTAAAAACATTCAACCATTATTAAGTCGTCATGTGCCCAATAATACAATCATATACCATTGTCAGTTTTGTTTCAGTCACAACATGAATCAAAAACAGTTCTAAGTCAAAAAATATGACATAAACCTGGAGGATAACAATAGATAAACTATAAATACCAAGAAAAGAATTGTCTTAAATCTGACTAAATGTAGCAAGACCTGATTTAGGGCAAGCAAAATGTTATGTGGAAATGAAGCACCAAAATGTATATAAAATGCAAGAATAAACAAAGAAATGTAGAAACAAGTAAAAACTAAAAAATACTACATGCACATGGATGCATTTAATATGCAATAAAAGACAGTGCTTTGCAAATATTTTCAATTTATCTGCTTTAACAGTAAGCATAAGTCTAAATTCTTAGAATTAACTCTGCATTTGATGGTATTTGTAATTCACCACTCCAACACAAGAAATATCCTCTCTCTCTACCAGTTGATTCCAAAGCTAATTCCCTTTTTTCATAAAATAAACTAGAGTGCCATGATTAAGGATCCCACAACTTTATATCAAGGTGTTGACTGCATATTTCTTTGTAAGCAACATATTTCCTAGAGGTGCTTCTTTCACAGCAAACAGACCTAGTTAATGGCATTTAGGTTCATAAATGAAATGGCTGATTGATATGGACATTTAGTGGATAAAGATCAATATGCTAGCAGAACATAAACAGGTCAAATCCAACCTTTTCATGTTGCTGAGTTCCTCGAAGAATATGAATCAAGAAAAGTTCTCTTTGGTCAATATCATCAACGAAAGTAGATTGCAAGAGCACATGACTAGAGAGATGATTTGCAGAAACCTAGAAGATGACACAAGCATAATATATAGTTAGCTTCTGTGCATGCAACAATGCGTTCATTCCCCAAAAACAGCACCATATGTACTGGCCAGATAAGGTATAAGATGCAATTGTTTAGTTCCACTTTCTCATAGAACCACAATATGACTCTATTAAGCAAGGGAAAACAATGACTGTGTTCAAGTTGGCACTTTAAGGAAACATTAACTAATGACACATATGGAGAGAAAGCTTACACTAGATGAAAAGCTAAAGTCTATACTTGACCATTTGAGTAATTCTGATTCACATAAGAATTCAACTTTCCAACGTGGCGTCTTTGTTCCTGGAAAAGATCAGGTGATACCATCAGTGATGTTTTTTTTTCAGCATAAAATCCCAGTGTAATTCCAAGAAAATTACCTTCAGAGGGTGACTAGTAGTCTTGCACAAGAATTCATTTCCTTCTCCAGAGTTGATACTCAGCTGTATCTTCTCCTTTTTTGGTATCTTTTTTCCCCGCGGGAATAAAATACTAGGGGAAACTGAATAGTATATTCAAAATGAACTGTTACTTGTGATAAAACAATTTTTGTGACCAACTAAGTTTGACAAAAAGATTGGTCTCTCCATCAACCTTTAGACCTTAGAGAAAATAAAGCTTCGGAAGAACTCAAAAATAGAATGGAAAACGACGAAAGACCATAGAACTCTAGACATGAAAAGCCTTGAACTGTAAGATAAACCACAAATAAAACCGCTTTCATTAGGGATCATAAGCGAAAATAAATTGCGTTTCAAATATCCTCCATCACCAGAACCGGAAGCCTTCTCCAAATCATCCTTTTCGTTCATAGCAACCAGTTGAGTGCAATATGATTTTCTAGGAACATCAACCTTAACACCTAGAATTGAACCATGTTAGGCCACATAATATATTGTTTCAGAGGAAAATAGGAAATGCTCAGTATCAGTAAAACAGGAGATATTGATACACTCTTTATTCTCCTTAATTTAAACCATTGACAATAGAACAACAAAGTGCAAGTGCTGCAGGAAGTGCTGCAATCCAGATTTACAATCACACAGCTTCATGTGCGCATCGAATCCCATCAGGCTTTTTGGAATTTCTCTGAGTCTACAGTCTATACATATGCATCCACATACAGCCTCAGCATGCTATATTATGGATTCCACATCACAGAAGTGTTGTTCTTGAGAGAATCCTGACAACATAGTATAGAAGGGGGGTTATAGCCACCATTACCTTTGAAATAAAGCAAGTCCCCCTTCGGCTATCATAGATAAGAGTACTCCATTCCATCACATATCTTAGTATTTGGAAGAAAGGATGCTCAGAGAGACAGATGCATTCTTGAACTTGTATCGGTTAGTCAGCTTGTAGCTGACAAGCAATCATACTCTTTTGATATTCTTTAGCTTGCATCATTTACTCAGCTTGTAGATGACAAGCAATCACACTCTTGGTTTATTTTGTTTAACTTGCATCATGTATTCGGCTTGAAGCTGACAAGCAATCATACGCTTTGTTGATATTGCACACAGGAGCCAAAAGGGGGGAGAGGGATATCAAAAATATTTGTTAATTTTCTTTTTTATCTTTATTCTCCATTATAGTTTTCTTAATTCTACTTTAACTTTCATTTTAGTAACCAAATTTATACTATGCAAAAACAATTTTTCCAAAAAACTTATCATGGTCAAGTGTCATATGATAATTACCTAACGAAAAAAATTCAAAAATTGACGTTTACTACTATTTATTTACAAGTTTTCTACCATTATGCATGTAATACCAGTCATTCCAAATGGAGTTAATTTGGTTAAAATTTACCTATAATAGAATTAATACCAAAATAAAATTGAAACAAGAAAATTGAATAATAAAAATCGATAACACAATTAAAAAAATAATAAACCTTGAAAATACTTTTAGTAGTTAGGAAATAGACATTTATTATAATCTTTATATTTCTAGAGTTCTTTAACATTATGTGTGTCAAGTAATATGATTAATGTATGATCAATTTGATACAAAATTTTACCTATGAAATGATACTAATATAGAGATTGATAGTAAAATAAAAAAGAGAATATAACAAGAAAAGGAGAAAATCGAGAATGTTTATAGTTGTTGCATCCTCGAATCTTGAGAACTTGTACGGACAAAGATCCGGATGAGTCCGCGGATCTTAGTTTATGGTGGGCTTCGTTTTCCTGTTCCCTTGGAGTTATACCGTATCATGAGGGAACTCCAAGTTTCGTTTGCAAAGCTGCAACCTAACGCTATCAAATACCTCGTGTCACTTTGAATTTTTGCTCGCTGTCATGACAAGGTTCTTGAGGTTTCAATGGAGAAGGTGATGCTTGGATTCTCTCACAGCCAAGACTGGAACGTCATCACTCCACGTCCTAAGTTCACTGTGATGAGCGGTAGAAACCCTGATTGCACCCAGAGGTGAAAGGACAAGTTATTTTTCCTTGGGGTTCACGAGAATTGGGCCCTCTCCAATGTTTGGGGAAATGTGGAGTCCAAACATTGCTCGGACGCTTCCACTGAATAAAGGGCGGCTGCAAAGGTGGTCACGGACTTGGCGCTAGCAAACCTTGGCACTTTTAATGAAAATAAGAAGAATATACTGCTGAGACCCGAGAACTTGGCGAGAACCAAATGGGAGTCTCAGCTTGAGGACTCTAGCGCCCCTACTGCTTCTCCTGCGAAGAAGAAGAAGTTAAAGAAGAAGGAGAGATCACTAAGGATTGAGGAGCCGTCTAAGCGGCCAAAGAAGAGTCGCCGGATTGAAGTTTCGAAATGTCCGGTGACTATTGTTGAGAACTCCTCGTCCGATGACGACAATGCTATGATAGCGCTGCTTGTGAGGAGGTCGAGGCCTTCGCAGGTGGCACCAATCCGAGAAACTGAAGGCGCCAGGCCTTTGGTCGCTGCTGAGTCCTCTGAGCAGCCTTCTTTGTCCGCGGGCCAGCCTGAGAAGCCACCTGTTGCCCAGCCTCCCCTTGATGAGCCCATGCCCGATATACCTTCTGTTTTCACTAATGAGGTCTCGGACTAGATGGACAATCCATCTGAGGACACTGCTGAGGGACAGGCAGTGAGGGAGACTGAGGCGACTCAGGCTGAGAAAGCAGCGATGATAACTACGATGACGATTGCTAAGGCTGTTGAGGCCGAGGAAAGCCGTGCCACGGAGCCGCCCACTATTGAGACTGCTAAGCTCCCTTGCCTTGCAATCCAAATCTACAGTCCCATTAGGATCCCTCCTATGGTTCCTGAGGAGGTCCTGGTCGAGGACGGCGAAGGGACTTCACGCGTCGTTGAAGTACAGACTGGGGTCGAGGATTATTCTGAAACGACTGAGCCCCCAGTCTTGGATTCTAGTGAAGTTGCCCTTGCGCCTGAGACCAAAGATAAGGTTCCTAAGGCAAAGAGACCACTGTCAAGAAGCCTGAGGAGTCAGAAGCTCCCAGAGAGGAGAGTTCGGCCAGGAGCTCTCTCATGTCCAAGGTATTTCTTTACCCTTCCCCAGGTTGTTGTTCTCTTTCGTCCAAGCCTTAATGACTTGTCTTGCCTTTTGCAACTTCATGAGCTGGCCGGCAACCTCGATTCGATCATTGGTGAGGCCACCCAGACTTGCACAAAATTGGATGCCTTCAGGTCCTCAGCGGAACGTATCCAACGTCTAGAGCTTGAGCTTACTAAAGCCAACAGCAGAGTTTCTTTCATTGAGGGCTTGCTGAGGGAACTTGAGCGATTGAACATCTCCCTTAGAGACAAGAACCTGCAACTGGAGGAGGAGCTCAGGACCTCCCTGAAGCCAGAGGACATAGGGCTAGCTTTGGAGCTCAAGTACTAGGATGCCATCAAGATGCGCAGCCAGGTCTTGAGGATTTTGGTCCTGAATTTTTCTACTGCTTTGTTTGATCCTCGGAATGCCAGTGCTCAATGCAGGGCTGACCTGGTCGGTCTCCCAGAAAGATGGAGGGCCTTTGACTCTTCTTGATCAGGACCTTCCATCCAGTCTGAATCTTCCGGGTAGCCAGGACCCTCGGAGGAGACAAGAACCCTAGGGTCTTAATGTATTTTCATCATTCTTTTTTTTTTTCGCTTATATACTGCTGTACACAAGTTATACATATGAATAAAATTCATTTTATTCCAATGCAATCCTTCTTCTTTATCTTACTTGGACCGCTTAAGTGTTAAGTTCTTCTGTAACATGCCGTAAAGAAACTTTGTCTTTTATTAGCTAATGTCTGAACCATTGACCATCTTAGGCTAAAATTGCTACCTCTTGGGTGGTCGCATTCTTACTATTTTTGAGCCCCCTAAGTTTTTAAATTCAACCTCTAGGGTTGTTTGGCATCGCGATCAAGTTTTGAATTCGACCTTACACGTGCCGCTTGGGCACAATCGAGTTTTAAGTACGACCTCCTGGGCCACTCAGAGTTGTCAAGTTTTGAGTTCGACTTATTGAGCGGCTCGAACGATGCCGAGTTTTAAGTTCGAGTTCTTGAGCCGCTCGGACGCTACCGAGTTTTAGAGCAAGTGAAAGGAACTCTTTCATCTGACTTAGGGGCAACCTAAGTCTTATAGATTAATGAGATGATATGCAAATATTCAATGAATTGCAAGACAGCAAATAAGTAAAAAAGAATTTTATTATATCAACAAAACTTGTTATAAGCACATCATATGATGCATTTTGCCTTACCTGGCTATATGTACATACATTTATTGGTAATATTTTTTGAAGTGTGTGGCATTCCACGTCTGAGGGACTAGTCTGTCTTCTTGGGTGCGTAACTTGTAGGCCCCGTTTTGAAGGATGGTTGAGACCAAGAACGGCCCTTCCCATTTTGGGGAGAGTTTATTCCAGCCGGTATTTTTACCCATAGCTTCAATGCTCCTCAGTACTAAGTCCCCCAGTTTGAACCGTTGCGCCTTCACCTTTTCATTGTAGTATCTAGCTGCCCTATGCTAGTATGTCGCTGTTCTCAACCTCGCTAGGTCCCGTACTTCCTTGAGCATATCAAGATTTTCACGAAGTCCCTGATCATTGCTGCTCGGATCGAAGCATTCGACTCGAAGACTTGGTTGTCCGACATCCACTGGAATGACTGCTTCAACCCCATATCATAAGCTAAAGGGTGTCTCTCTTATGGGCTCCCTCGATGTCATTCTGTATGACCCGAGGACAGACGGCAGCTCATGCACCTATGAGCCCCCAGAGTATTCTAACTTTGTTTTCAGTCCATATAAGATTGTGCGGTTTGTGACCTCCACTTGGCCATTACTCTACGGATATGCGACTGACGTGTGGACCAGCTTTATTCTCAGGTTAGCATAGTACTTAGTAAACTGTTTCCCAGTGAACTAGATCCCATTAGCAGTCACGATACACTTGGGAATCCCGAACCTACACACAATGTTTTGCCAGATAAATTTTATGGCATTTTGCTCTGTGATTCTTGCTAGTGGCGTACTTTCGACCCATTTTGTGAAGTAGTCTATCCCAACGAGCAGAAACTTTCTTTGCTTAACTGCGGTTGGTAATGGTCCAAGTATGTCTAGCCCCCATTGAGCAAAGGGCCAGGGTGATTGCAGAGCTTGGAGCTCTATGTGAGGTTGGTGGGTCATGTTGCTATGGACTTGACAATTTTCATATTTGCGTACAAAATCCATGGCGACATATTTCATGGTTGGCCAGTAGTATCCTTACCTCATAAGTTTGAAAGCGGGATTCTTACCCCCAATGTATGATCCACATATTTCGAGGTACACTTCTTGGAGGGTATAATCTACCTCATCGGGAATGAGACACCTCAGATAAGGGGTCGAGAACCCACGTCGGTACAATTGGCCGTCCATAATAGTATACCAACCCACTATCTTCTTCACCTTTTTGGCTTCGTCTGCGTCCTCAGGCAATATCCCGTTGAACAAATACCTTAAGTACGGAGTCATCCAGTTGCTAGCATTCAAAACCTACATCACCTCTAGCTTGGGATCTTCGATGCTTGGCTTGTCAAGGACTTCGCGCATCCCTCGAGCGTATTGCTTTGGGTCTCCGGATGCTGCTGCCATTACTAGCAAGTCAACCTTCCCGTTTTCTTCTCTTGGGATGTGGACAATTTCTACCTTCTCAAAATCCGCTATTAAGCTTTGGACCTTTGAAAGATATTTGGAGAGTTATGGGCTGTTAACCTCAAAATGTCCATGGACTTGGTTGACGACCAACTCGGAATTGCTGTATACAACCAAGTTTTTGGCAGAGCATTCCTCGACTAACTGGAGTCCTACCGGCAGTACTTCGTACTCTGCAGCGTTGTTGGTCACCGAAAACCCTAGGATCATTGAACATTTTATCACCGACCCCTCAAGCGTTCTCAGCACAACACCAGCTCCACAGACATCCTTCATTGAAGAGCCATCCACGTGAAGAGTCCATGTTGGCGCGTCGCTTGGCTCATCTACATCACAAAGGTCTGGATTGCCAAAAGTCGAGGTCGTTATTTCAATGATGAAGTTTGCCAGGGCCTAACCTTTCAAGGCTAGCCTCGAGCGAAATTCTATATCGAACTCTCCCAACTCAATAGCCCACTTGACCAATCGTCCTGACATCTCGGGCTTTTGTAAAATAGCTCTCAATGGCTGATCGGTCAGGACTACTACTTTATACACTTGGAAGTATGGTCTCAACTTCCTAGCGGAATACATGAGCGCCAAAGCTATCTTCTTTTTATGGGGATACCTGGTCTCTAAGTCAGTCAGGGTTTTGCTCACGTAATGCATAGGCTGCTGCCTATCGTACTGCTGCCGTACCAACACCGAGCTCAAGGCCATGTCGGACACAACGATATATAAATATAGCTCCTTGCCTGGCCGGGGAGAAGCTAAGAGAGGAGGGTTTGACAAATAATTTTTGAGTCCTCAAAACGCCTCATCGCCGTCATTGTTCCACTAGAAGTCGTTAGTCTTCATCCCTCTCGGGGCTTTGAAAAATGGTAGGTACTTCTCGACCAATTTGGCCAAAAAGCAAGAGAGAGCAGCTATTCTTCCAGTGAGCTTCTGGACTTCTTTCACTATCCGAGGGGACTTCATGTCAAGGATGGCCTTGATCTTATTTGGATTCGCTTTAATCCCTCGGTATGAAATAATGTACCCCAAGAACTTTCCAAATGCCACTCTAAATGTACACTTGGCTAGGGTTGAGTTTCAATTGGTGGGCTCTTAGGACACTGAAGGTCTCGTCCAGATCTTGGATGTGGTGGTCAGTTATTTTACTTTTGACAAGCATATCATCCACGTAGACCTCCACATTCCGTCCGATCTGGTCTTGGAATATCTTATTTACGAGCCGCTAATTGGTCCGTCATGAATGATGTGTGCTCTTTGTCTTTGGGGCTCATTCTTATTTAGTTGTAGTACGAGTACACATCTATGAAACTTAAAAATTCATGACTGGACGTCGAATCTACAAGCTGGTTAATTCTGGGCAGTGGGAAGCTATCTTTGGGACACGTTTTATTGAGATTTGTGAAGTCCACGCACGTCCTCCACTTCCCGTTGTTCTTATTTACCATGACCACGTTTGATAACCAATCTGGATACTGCACCTCCCAAATGAATCCAGCGTCTAGAAGTTTCTTCACCTCACGTATGGCCACCAGTTTTTCAGCCAAATAGTTTCTGCGCTTTTGTCGGACAGGTTTGTGACGGGGATCTAAGCTCAGCTTATAGATCATTATTTCAGTTGAAATCCTGACATGCCACTTGGCACCCAGGAAAAAACGTCTAAATTTTTTCGGAGGAAACTAATAAACTGGTCTCGGACGGATTGGGACAGAAAGCTTCCTATTTGGACATACTTCTTAGGATCTCTCGGATCCAATGGGACTCGGACAGTTGGCTCTCCATATTGCGCTTCCTACAACGTCGCTTCATCTCGTAGGTCAAGGTCTTCCAGAGGCTGGGGAATAGGTGTCTGCGTGACTTGGAACAAGTAGCATGTCCGACCAGCAGTTTGGTCTCCAAAGACCTCCCCAATCCCATATGGAGTCGAAAACTTCATCTTTAAATGTAGGATGGAAGTGACAGCACCAAAGGTAATCAAACAAGGACGTCCGATGATTGCATTGTAGACCGATGGAAAGTCTACGACTAAAAAGGGGAGAACCTTGGATGCAGTCCTCAGACACATTCCTAGAGTGATTCCTAGCTGGATGACACCTTGAACCGAAACTGGCTCGTTGTCCAGTCCGTAGAGTGGTTCCTCGGTTTCTCTCATTTGACTTCTTTTAAGTCCCAACTTAAAATAAGCATCAAGATAAAGCAAATTTCTCGAACTCCCGTTATCAAAAAAGACTCGTTTCATCTATTTGTCATTGACTCCGTAAAAAACGAGGGCAATTACAACCACAGGGTCAAAATGATGAAAAGTTACATGAGTCATATCTTCGTTGTTAAAACAAATGACTTCATCCCTATTTCCTACCCTTGGTCTCTTCGCCGCAATGATCTCCCGAGCATCTTCATGGGCCAGGCGAGTTAATACCATATTAACAACCCCTGCAGTCACTTGGTTCCTTGGCTAGTCGGCCTCAACATCACCTGCTGTTTCGGAAGCTTGTTCGGATCTTTGTAGGAAACGGTTAAGGTGAACTCTCCTTATCAGCTCTTCAATCTCCTTCTGTAATGTCCAACAGCCCTCCGTACGGTGGCCTCTATTGCGATGGTAATGATAATACTTCAATTGGTCATCACCTTCTGGATTTTTCAGCACCTTGGGCCACTTCAAAAACTTCTCATCCCGAATTTGCATCAGGATATTGGTATGGGTGTCGTTCAATAGAGTCAGGTTTATAAGCCTATGCTCCCTCCAAACGACCTGCTCAAACTTGTGCTGCTTTTTTATTCTTTGGGGACCCGGGTGGTCCCCACCTTTCCTTTTCCCTTTCACCGCCCTAGAGTGAAAGTTCTCGTCCTTATCTAGCCTCTTTGCGTTGTTGGCTTCTTCGGCCACGATATATACTATTACGACGGCCTCGGTGTTTGTGAATGTCTGGAGTCCTTTGTGGATGAGGTGTTTAAAGAAAACTCCTTCTTCCAGTGCAGATGGAAATGCGTTCAGCTTCCCCCTGTCGGTCAGCTTTGGAATCTGTCTAACCTCTGCTATAAAACGAGCTAGGAATCCCCTCAAACTCTCCCTAGCACCTTACTTCACACGAGTGAGGTGCCAAGGCTACTTCTCTATCCTCCTGCTGGAGGCAAACTGTAAAAGGAAACTAACTGCCAACTCGTTGAATGATTGAATGGAATTAGCTGGTAGCCCGTAGAACCATATTCTCACATCTCCCTTGAGTGTCAATGGAAAGCATTAACATATGGTCACCTCGTCCAAGCCTTTGAGGCTTAGATGCTCACGAAAGTAATCAAGATGATTTATGGGATCAACGCTGCCATAGTACACATCGAAATTGGGCATCTTAAATTTTGGAGGGAGTGGCCTCGTCCTAATCTCCATTGTAAATAGAAATAGGCGTAGATCAACTCCTCCTCTGTTGTCTCCACTAAAGACTCACAGCCAGACTTTCTTTAGCCTTTCCTCCACATAAGGTGGAGCCATCACCTTTTCTAGTTGAGGTAATTCCTCAACTCGTAAGGGTCTTGGACTGCTTATAGCTCTGGAAGCCCCCAAACCCTTGGAGGGGCTTCATCACGAGGAGTTGCCTCCTGGATAGCGTGCTCCTGGTTATTGCAAACAGATTGAGGATTTTACCTCTCCGGGCTCTCCTCTTAGACAAGAGGACCTAAGTGACCTTCCAGTTGTTGTGGGATTTTGCTGCTCGAGACAACTTAAGTCTTCGGGCCCTCATGCTAGCTAGCTTGCTTGTTGGGGTGCTTTCTGGGACACCGTGGTATGAGATGCCTTGGAAGGTGCTCCCTTTAGTCACTCGTCAGACGGCCTTGGACATGTCATCCATCTTCATTGCCAACGTCCAGACGTACAGATCAGGATGATCTTCTATCCTGATGCATGTAACAGGACCGTTGCCACATAAGGCAGCATCTCTAATAGGGGCACTAGTTTGTGCTCTCGTATTCACCATTTTTTGACTTTTGGAAAACTGCTGGAGAACTCCTGGAAAACTTCTGGGAAATGTGGAAAACTAACTTTTAGTCGTTCCCACAGACGGTGCCAATATTGCGTCCTCGAATCTTGAGAAGTTGTACGGACAGAGATCGGGATGAGTCCGCGGATCTTTTAGGCGTACTCGGGTAACACAAAGAACAAAAACATCCTCTTTGGGATGAGGTCGTGATCTAGAATGTTGAGAGAGTGAGAAGGAGATGAATAATGCACAATATTTTACGTAGAAAACCTTTCCTTGAATGAAAGGGAAAAATCACAGGACTCTGAGTCCGAGAACTTATTTCACTATTATGTATTTAGTTACAAAGGAAGATGAGATTACAGCGAAGTAAAGTAGGAAGCACTCTTAGCTTTTCTCTCTCTTCTTTTTCTCTCTATAAGCATAAATGCAAGTGTAAGATGCTCGATCGCTTGTTAGGTATACAATAAATATATATATAGTAGTTTGAACTCTCCTACGTGGAGCTCCCACGTGGAGTTGGCATATACGGGGGATCCTGCTACCAATTTTGCCAATCCATCAAGCCGCATCAGACACGTTGCATGCACGCGAGCTGACTTCGTGTGACGTCGCCTCTGCAGTGATCGCGCATACTCTGCAGATCATCATTCCTTCTGTAGCCTGATAGAACCAGCCACCAAATCCTGGCACGCCGATTTGCAAGTGCTGCAGAGTCTGCAGACAATTGATGAGCTCTTAGACCTTAATGGACTTTTGAGTCCATTAGACCCCTTAGGCCGACTCGACCTTCTGGGCCTCTTGGATCTATTGGGTCTTTGTGGCACTCGAACTCAACACATGGAAACCGGTCCTTCAATTGGGCCTTAGGTATCAATACCCATTAATAGTAATTCCTTCCCCCCATCCCCAGGGATGCGGAAACAGTGAAAATTCATTGAAAGAGCTAAAAGCAAGAGTAAAGTTTACTTCTTTTTGTCTTTTTGGGTAACAAAGTTTACTTGTTTTTTTTTTTTTTAATCACTATGTTTTGTCATTAACGAAAAAAGCGTCAAATGAAGGCATAGCAGGAGCCCTAACAGCCGGACAGCATAAAATAATGACCAAAAAAAATCAAAGGAAAGAGAAACGGCTAAGAATCATATGTCCCCACAAACAAACAAACAAACAAAACAACAAAATTAGTGACTTACAAATCTTGAAAGAGAAAGCTGACCTGCTCGCCCATGGGAACAGCAATTTGAAAATCACAGCTTTTGCTTACCATAACACAATGAACATGCCACAATCCGCTAACCTTAACAAACGCCGTATCCAAATGGCATTCAACCTCCAATTCCACCCCGTTCATCAGAAGCGGAGTTAACGCCGGAGAATCGCACCGTCCATAAACGAAGGGCTGATGGCTCGGAATGTTATGCCGGATCGCAAATCACAGCGATTTCGACATCGGCTATGGCTGATTCGGCGGCGCTACTGTCTTTCCCGAAGTATATGCGCTTGGACAGCTTGAGACCATCCTCTACAGCTCTCATGAAATCTTCCGACATTTAGTGAATTCGATTTTCGCCATAACGCTACTCCTCAAAGGAAAATTCCATTAGAGAGAGAGAGAGAGAATATAAGGGCGGTTTTGGGAGGAGGGAAAGAGAGGGTGATTGAAGTCGACGAAGCAATCGCCTTTAGGGAAAGACGAGCGTTGTCGCCCTCCTTCTACCTTCAGCGGGAAAGCAACATTCATACACACGATGTCCGCGTAAGCCCTTCGTTACAATCGGACCCGACTTCAATTTCTAACGGTAACAAATGAAAATAATGTTGGACGCTACTTTTGCTGTAATGTCAATGGCCACGTTTCAGTTGCTCAACATCGATATTTGGCTGGTGAAATTCTTTCAACGTTTTCCTCAATTGATGAAGTATTTGTGGCTCATGTTAATTGTTGATAACCCTTCATTATTGAGCCTATTGTTCTTTATTGAAACTTTTCATTTCATCGATTATTAAAAACAATTGATGATTTTGCCTTATAAATATTGGCAGTTGGTTTTATCCCTAGCACCCTTTCTCACTAATACACCATCTAGAAGAGATGAGTGTCCAGAAATTCAAAATCAGGCGAATCCAGATTCAAAAAAAAACAGAGTAATCAAATGGCGGGAGGTCAGTATACGATTCTTTATTCCGTTTTCGTGGTTATTTATACCACATAAATTGCTAATATTTGGTATCAGAAACATGGAAAGTGCCTCTGCCTTTGCTGTTCTGCCATTTTTCATTTTTTTGAATTTTAAAAACTATTGAAGTTTACGTTTTTGTGATGATTCAGTGAAAATGAGCTCTGGAAATTGTTGAAAATTTTAATTTCCGACATTTTCATATATTTTTCATCAATTTTGGTGTAAAAATGGAGGAGTTTCAATAGGGTCAATTTGGGTTCGGGCGAACCTGACTGGAGGTTGAAGACGATGTACACGGCATCGTTTTGCTACAGTGTCGTATTAAAAAAAAAGGATTTCAGACTTGGGCCGTTTTTCGTGCACAGCCCAATTCCCGCTACTAGCATTTACCGCGTCTCAACAGCAGAAGCGTGGCGGCCCACTTGCGTGCTACGGCACACACGTGCTCAGCCCATTCTATCTGGGCTCACGCTGCAAAAATCATCGTTAATAATGCATGCTACGTGGCGGGCCGAGACCTGCGTGGAAGGAAGCAGCATTACCGCTGCACTG